>MUZC01000332.1:10079-37638 GCA_002072015.1 Radix auricularia | reverse complement strand
ACACCAAGATATGTGACGTAGCTAGGGTAGATAACACCAAGATATGTGACGTACCTAGGGTAGATGACACCACGATACTTTGCGTAGTTAGGGTAGATGACACCACGATACGTGACGTAGCTAAGGTAGGTAACACCAAGATACGTGACGTAGCTAGGGTAGATAACACCAAGATACGTGACGCAGCTAGGGTAGATGACACTACGATACGTGACGTAGCTATGGTAGATAACACCCAGATATGTGACGTAGCTAGGGTAGGTGACACCAAGATATGTGACGTAGCTAGAGTAGGTGCTACCCAGATACTTTACGTAGCTAGGTTTGGTACTACCTTGGTTTCGCCACTGTTCTAGTTTCACTTAATCTTCTTTATGAAAAAAAAATAACGTTTAGAACGAAACTGCCCACAATTTACAGTTCGCAAAGATTGTCACCATTTACGTTGAATGAGACAAACATATTTCACCGTAGCGTGCTGTCAGGTCTTCAACCATAATCAAAGAACTTTCTAAGAAGAAGATTAAAGAATTCTAAATTTCACACGATCGGAAATTTAAGCTGTAAAATGTTGCATGCGTAAAATAAATTTTGAGAAAATTTTCAGTGATCAGAGCTGTAACAACAAGATATTTTGGTATCTCTAATCAGCTGACCTGACGTAATGTTGTTCTGACCGACCCTAGAGTTCTGTCATGGCTGTCAGACTTCTGAAATATATACTGTCACATTGACGTAAACACGTGATGAATAGAGCGGGAAGAAATCTCAAGTTGTCGGAAATCATTTATCCTTATAAGAAAATAAGAGGTGGGACGTGGTGGTCGAGGGGTAGCGCTCTCGACTGTCATACCGATGGTCACGGGTTCGAATCCGTGAGGATTTGTTCTCGCGGCCTGAGGAGTCCCCGAGTCACCCAGCTCCGAATGGGTAACTAACTAGACAATAGTTAGGCGGCTGGGGTAATGCATGGAACCCCTGTAGCCGTGGCCTGTGACCGCTGCATCACTTGCCAACAGATCATCTCTCATGGTCTGTGGACGCAATTATCTTCTGCATAGAAGGAGCGTCTGTATATCTAAGATAAGATAAGAGGTCAGGTTAGTATAGACATATTTATGTATAGTTAATATCTAGAGGAGTTGTTAAAGCTTGGCGGGTACAAGATCTCGGTGAAAGGTTTTTAGATGATCTGGAGAACATGTCTGACAGATCTGTGTAATATGGCTAATAGATCTGTGTAAAATGGCTGATAAAAGATCTGTGTAATATGGCTGATTGAAGATTTGGATAACATGGTTGATAGAAGATCTGTGTAATATAGCATGTAGAATATGTGGTTGAGTGGCAGCGCGCGCGACTGGCGTAACGATAATCACGAGTTCGAATTCCTGCGAACGGACCTAGGGCGTCCGTGAGTCACCCAGCTTTCCTGCATAGAAGGAGCTGATAGAAGATCTAGGAAACAAGTCAGCATAGCTCAACAAAGTGATGATTTGAAACATAGTATTCACAAATATGTAATCTGCTAAAATAAATTAATATAAACCATTTTCAAAGACCATTTTATACTTTTGAACTTGACTGTTTTAGGCAGGCTCATCGTTGTCTACGTCATTCAGCTCCTCTGTCCTGCGATATATCTAGGACACGTTAAGACCTGTTTCAAAGCTCGAGTTTGACGACCAGCTTCTGTCTCAGCTCATTGCAATGCGAGACCAGTGATACATGTATTTCCGAATAAACACTGTGTTTAGAGCTACCAGATTATGCTTAGTATTATTGACAAGTACTGTATAATTTTGTTAATATATTTAATGTATATGAAAAAAAGTATCATATTACCTATTATATAAATGCCAGTAAAGGTAATCGACTCGTTATTTTTGTAGATGTGATAAATTCCTCCGTCAGAAAGCGTCGCGTTATCTTTCTGGTACTTGTAGGAACACCGACCCGAACTGGAGTTGTTCCCTGGAGTCCCTGGACAGTTGATCACGGTGAAGTTGATGACGTCAACGGAGCGCTGTTGATCTGACACGCAAATCTTCATGACGTCATCGTCCTTTACTTTGTCGCACTCGGACTGTGAGAAGGTGAAGCACAAACTGATGGTCTGTCCGACCCTGTAGAAGGCCGATCCATGTTCGGGAACGTTGCAATCTATCAATTCTAAACAGAGCGGTTGAGTGAGAGAAATGATGGGATTGGATGAGGTGAGAATTTGGCGGTGGAGGAAGGTGTAAAACTCAAAGTTATTCTTTTAAACAAAACTTTTTAAATAACTTCTAAATTTCTCGTTTATACCATGTATGTAAATCTTTTCTTCACTGGCAACAGCTAATCACTCATGATTTACGATGTACAGAAATGTTGGCTACGTGGCAAACATAATAATCTTTCCGGTAAAACGCTGGCCTAATTAATGCGAACATTTCTTCCTGCCTGGCTCTTGTTTGGCCTACGTTACATGTCCAGATTTTCTTTCAGACTCTATCATGCCGGGTGCCATTTTCACAACAGCGTTGTACCACAGTCTCACTAACATAAGAGTTTACATTCGTTCTATTGTACCACATCCTAAAACACACAAGATTTTACATTCGTTCTATTGTACCAAAGCCCCAGTAACACAAGATTTAACATCTGTCCCATTGTACCACAGCCCCACTAACATAAGGTTTAACATTAGTCCCATTGTACCACAGCCCCATTAACACAAGATTTAACATCTGTTCCATTGTACCACAGCCCCACTAACATAAGTTTTAACATTAGTCCCATTGTACCACAGCCCCACTAACACAAGATTTAACATCTGTTCCATTGTACCACAGCCCCACTAACATAAGTTTTAACATTAGTTCCATTGTACCACAGCCTCACTAACATAAGTTTTAACATCTGTCCCATTGTACCACAGCCCCACTAACACAAGATTTAACACCTGTTCCATTGTACCACAGCCCCACTAACATAAGTTTTAACATTAGTTCCATTGTACCACAGCCTCACTAACATAAGTTTTAACATCTGTCCCATTGTACCACAGCCCCACTAACACAAGATTTAACATTAGTTCCATTGTACCACAGCCTCACTAACACAAGATTTAACATATGTTCCATTGTACCACAGCCTCACTAACACAAGATTTAACATCTGTTCCATTGTACCACAGCCCCACTAACACAAAATTTAACATCTGTTCCATTGTAACACAGCCTCACTAACACAAGATTTAACATCTGTTCCATTGTACCACAGCCTCACTAAGACAAGATTTAACATCTGTCCAATTGTACCACAGCCTCACTAACATAAGTTTTAACATGAGTCCCATTGTACCACAGCCCTACTAACACAATATTTAACATATGTTCCATTGTACCACAGCCTCACTAACACAAGATTTAACATATGTCCAATTGTACCACAGCCTCACTAAAACAAGATTTAACATCTGTTCCATTGTAACACAGCCTCACTAACACAAGATTTAACATCTGTCCCATTGTACCACAGCCTCACTAACACAAGATTTAACATTAGTTCCATTGTACCACAGCCTCACTAACATAAGTTTTAACATCTGTTCCATTGTAACACAGCCTCACTAACACAAGATTTAACATCTGTCAAATTGTACCACAGCCTCACTAAAACAAGATTTAACATTAGTCCCATTGTAACACAGCCTCACTAACACAAGATTTAACATCTGTCCAATTGTACCACAGCCTCACTAAAACAAGATTTAACATTAGTCCCATTGTGCCACAGCCCCACTAACACAAGATTTAACATCTGTTCCATTGTAACACAGCCTCACTAACACAAGATTTAACATCTGTTCCATTGTACCACAGCCCCACTAACACAAGATTTAACATCTGTTCAATTGTAACACAGCCTCACTAACATAAGTTTTAACATTAGTTCAATTGTACCACAGCCTCACTAACACAAGATTTAACATCTGTTCCATTGTACCAAAGCCTCACTAACATAAGTTTAAACATTAGTTCAATTGTACCACAGCCTCACTAACATAAGTTTTAACATTAGTTCAATTGTACCACAGCCCCACTAACATAAGTTTTAACGTAAGTCCCATTGTACCACAGCCTCACTAACATAATTTTTAACATTAGTTCCATTGTACCACAGCCCCACTAACATAAGTTTAAACATTAGTTCCATTGTACCACAGCCCTACTAACATAAGTTTTAACGAAAGTCCCATTGTACCACAGCCTACTAACATAAGTTTTAAGGTAAGTCCCATTGTACCACAGCCTCACTAACATAAGTTTTAACATCTGTTCCATTGTAACACAGCCTCACTAACACAAGATTTAACATCTGTTCCATTGTACCACAGCCTCACTAACATAAGTTTTAACATTAGTTCCATTGTACCACAGCCTCACTAACATAAGTTTTAAAATCTGTTCCATTGTACCACAGCCTCACTAACATAAGTTTTAACATTAGTTCCATTGTACCACAACCTCACTAACATAAGTTTCAACATTAGTTCCATTGTACCACAGCCTCAATAACATAAGTTTTAACATTAGTTCCATTGTACCACAACCCCACTAACATAAGTTTTAACATTAGTTCAATTGTACCACAGCCTCACTAACACAAGATTTAACATTAGTTCCATTGTACCACAGCCTCACTAACATAAGTTTTAACATTAGTTCCATTGTACCACAGCCCCACTAACATAAGTTTTAACGTAAGTCCCATTGTACCACAGCCTCACTAACATAAGTTTTAACATCTGTTCCATTGTAACACAGCCTCACTAACACAAGATTTAACATCTGTTCCATTGTTACACAGCCTCACTAATATAAGTTTTAACATTAGTTCCATTGTACCACAGCCGCACTAACATAAGTTTTAACATTAGTTCCATTGTACCACAGCCTCACTAACATAAGTTTTAACATCTGTTCCATTGTAACACAGCCTCACTAACACAAGATTTAACATCTGTCCCATTGTACCACAGCCCCACTAACACAAGATTTAACATCTGTTCCATTGTACCACAGCCTCACTAACATAAGTTTTAACATTAGTTCCATTGTACCACAGCCCCGCTAACACAAGATTTAACATCTGTTCCATTGTACCACAGCCTCACTAACATAAGTTTTAACATTAGTTCCATTGTACATGAATGTCCTCACTAACACAAGATTTAACAACCGTCCCATTGTACCACAGCCTCACTAACACAAGATTTAACATCCGTCCCATTGTACCACAGCCTCACTAACACAAGATTTAACATCCGACCCATTGTACCACAGCCTCACTAACACAAGGTTTAACATCTGTCCCATTGTACCACAGCCTCACTAACACAAGGCTTAACATCTGTCCCAAATACCACAGACAGCCTCACTAACACAAGATTTAACATTTATTCCATTATACCACATCATCTCTAACACAAAATAGAGAGACGAAGCGAGAGAGAGAGAGAAAGCGGAAGTGTGTGTGTGTGAGAGAGAGAGAGAAGAAGAGAGAGAGAAGCAGCGAGAGAGAGAGTGAGAGAGAGCAATAGAGAGAGAGCGAGAGAGAGAGAGAGCTACTCATCAATAAAGATGAAAACAAAACATCAGCACAACTTACTGTCGTCACGAAGATTGTAGGTGTCAGTGAAACTCTCAATCTGGACTGGTCTGTCTACAGTTGGACTGGACACATTGACGGTCAGCGTGATGGGGTACGAGGGAATGACCCAATCAGACAATGGATGTTTACATTCACAGACAGGTTGTGTGCATGAAGTACATTTGATGCTACAGATTTGGGTCAACTCGCTGGAATAGAATAGTCTCCGTGATATAAACAAGCGGTTTTGTGGGGAGGGTGGAGTGCGGTCTGATTTTTTTATGGGGGTGGGTGGGAAGAGGGTTGGGGGGGGGGTAAAAACCTGGTAGGTGTGTCAAAGATGTTACTTCACATAGACGAAACTATAATTTACAATTACATTAGTTAAATATTAAAGCTTCAACTTATTTATTTTCATAACACAATTTTTGTATTTTGTATTGTATTTAAATACTTTTTTCTGCAGTCCTAATGTATTACATACGTAGGCAAAAACGTGTTCGTTTTGGACAATGGCTCACATTAAAATATGCACAGGCCTACACCTCTCTCTACACAGGCCTACACCTCTCTCTACACAGGCCTACACCTCTCTCTACACAGGCCTACACCTCTCTCTAGGCCTACACCTCTCTCTACACAGGCCTACACCTCTCTCTACACAGGCCTACACCTCTCTCTAAAAATATCACAGATATAATCCCCCACAATCATTATAACCTTAATTCTAACCACCCTATATACCTAGACACAAAACATAAAAATAGCGTTTGTACTTATGTCTTCATACACAACTCAACGAGTTTAATATAATCTAATCAAATAGTTTTATTAACGCTTAAAGTCATAGTCTCAACATAAAAGAACCGACCTGACAACCTCTTTAACATATGCATTGGTATAAAATTAAACTTAATCATTAACTATTGAAGTCTTGTCCTAACTTACTTGTTAGCACTCATGGTCACTGTAAAGTCGTAAGCCCACATGTCACATTTTCCTTTTTCAAACATGAGAGTAATGTTGTTGCCGATGAACTCAGGCGTCCTAAGCTTTGGTACGTGAAGTTTTTCTGAAAGTGGAGGCGTTGATGAGACTTAGATCATTGGCGTAGCTAGGGTAGGTAACAACATATACCTGATATAGCTAGGGTAAGTAACAACATATACCTGAAATAGCTAAATCAGGAAATAACATTTACCTGAAATAGTGTTGGTGACACCAGGATATGTGATATAGCTAGGGTAGGTAACACCAAGATATGTGCAATAGCTAAGGTAGGAAGCACAAAGATACCTGACATAGCTAGGGTAGGTAGCACCAAGATATGTGATATAGCAAGGGTACGTAACACCTAGGATATGTGATATAGCTAGGGTAGGTAACACCACGATATGTTATATAGCTAGGGTGGGTAAAACCAAGTTATATAATATAGCTAAGGTAGGTAACACCAAGATATGTGATATAGCCAGGGTAGGTAACATTAATATATGTGATATAGCTAAGGTAGGTAACACCAAGATATTTTGATGTAACTATGGGTAGATAACACAAAGATATGTGATATAGCTAGGGTAGGTAACCAAAAGATATGTGCTATAGCTAGGGTAGGTAACACCAAGTTATGTGATATAGCTAGGGTAGGTAACACCAAGATATATTGTGAGGAATTTAGGGCGGTTAGGGCGCTGCGTATGTTTGGCCTTTGAGGTGCCGCTGGACTAACGGGCGAGTCAAGATGACCAGAAGTGCGAACTTGGGAATCAAAGGACGAACGAGGCTTTGAAGACGGAAGCTCACCAGGTGGGCAAATAATCTGGCCGGGTGTCAGGTAGGCCCAGACCGAGATACTCGGCCGAACGGTAGATGAAAGGAGCCGACAATTGAGAGCGGGTCAGAGCAGAGGAAAGGGGGGATTACTGACCATTACGTCAAACCAACCCACCCCGTCTTACCTAGGAGTGGTACAAGATGATTGACAGTTGACCGTCGGACAGGAAGTTGGAGGAGGCGGAGCCTGGAATGGACAAAGGCTCAGACTGAGACACGGACAGACAGAGACGCAGGGAGAGAAGAGGAGTTAGGAAGTAGGAGGTAGAGGTAGATAGACGCAAGTGTTAGAGAGATGTACAAATCATGAATGTACAGAAGTTAAGTGATTAAAAGTAATTAATTGTACATTCTGCCTTGGTGTTCAGTGTTTTAAGAATAATTAACCAAGTGTGTGAAGAGCAGAATAACAGTGAGAGTAGATAAGGATAGTTAACTATAGAACAACTAAGGAGCTTCACAATATGATATAGCTAGGGTAGGTAACACCAAGAAATGTGATATAGCTAGGGTAGGTAACACCAATAAATGTGATATAGCTAAGTTAGGTAACACAAAGATATGTCCTATAGCTAGGGTAGATAACACCAATATATGTGATATAGCTAGGGTAGGTAACACCAATATATGTGATATAGTTAGGGTAGGTGACACCAAGATATGTGATATAGCTAGGGTAGGTGACACTAAGACACTAACACAATATACCTGACTTAGCTAGGGTAGGTAACACCAGATACTTGACATAGCTAGGGTAGGTGACACCAAGATATATGATATAGCTAGGTAGGTATTACCAAGATCTGTTATATAGCTAGGTAGGTAACACCAAGGTATGTGACGTAGCTAGGGTAGATAACACCAAGATATGTGATATAGCTAGGGTAGATAACACTAAGATATGTGATATAGCTAGGGTAGGTGACACCAAGATATGTGATATAGCTAGGGTAGATAACACCAAGGTATGTGACGTAGCTAGGGTAGATTACACCAAGGTATGTGACGTAGCTAGGGTAGGTGACACCAAGATATGTGACGTAGCTAGGGTAGATAACACCAAGGTATGTGACGTAGCTAGGGTAGATAACACCAAGGTATGTGACGTAGCTAGGGTAGATAACACCAAGATATGTCATAAAGCTAGGACAGATAACACCAAAATATGTGATATAGCTAGGGTAGATGACACTAAGATATGTGATATAGCTAGGGTAGATAACACCAAGATATTTGACGTAGCTAGGGTAGATAACACCAAGATATGTGACGTAGCTAGGGTAGATAACACTAAGATATGTGACGTAGCTAGGGTAGATAACACTAAGATATGTGACGTAGCTAGGGTAGATAATACTAAGATATGTGATATAGCTAGGGTAGATAACACTAAGATATGTGACGTAGCTAGGGTAGATAACACCAAGATATGTGATATAGCTAGGGTAGATAACACTAAGATATGTGACGTAGCTAGAGTAGATAACACAAAGATATGTGACGTAGCTAGGGTAGATAACACCTAAATATGTGATATAGCTAGGGTAGATAACACCAAGATATGTGATATAGCTAGGGTAGATAACACCAAGATATGTGATATAGCTAGGGTAGATAACACCAAGATATGTGACGTAGCTAGGGTAGATAACACCTAAATATGTGATATAGCTAGGGTAGATAACACCAAGATATGTGACGTAGCTAGGGTAGATAACACCAAAATATGTGATTTAGCTAGGGTAGATAACACCAAGATACGTGACTTAGCTAGGGTAGATAACACCAAGATATGTCACGTAGCTAGGGTAGATAACACCAAAATATGTGATTTAGCTAGGGTAGATAACACCAAGATACGTGACTTAGCTAGGTTTGGTACTACCTTGGTTTCGTTACTGTTCTTGTTTCATTTAATCTTCTTTATGAAAAAAACGAAAAGAAAGAAACTGCCCACATCTTAAAGTTCGCAAAGATTGTCACCATTGACGTTGAATGAGACAAACATATTCCATCGTTGTTAACATCATTCAGCTCCTCTGTCCTGCGCTATATCTAGGACACGTTAAGACCTGTTTCAGAGCTCAAGTTTGACAACCAGCTTCTGTCTCAGCTCATTGCAATGCGAGACCAGTGATACATGTATTTCCGAATAAACACTGTGTTTAGAGCTACCAGATTATGCTTAGTACTTTTGACAAGTACTGTAAAATATTGTCAATATATTTCGTGTATATGAAAAAAAGTATTATATTACCTATTACTATTATATAAATGCCAGTAAAGGTAATCCACTCGTTATTTTTGTAGATGTGATACATTCCTCCGTCAGAAAGCGTCGCTTTATCTTTCTGGTACTTGTAGGAACACCGACCACAACTGGAGTTGTTCCCTGGAGTCCCTGGACAGTTGATCACGGTGAAGTTGATGACGTCAACGGAGGGCTGTTCCTGTACCTGGCCAACCCACACGACGTCATCGTCCTTTAATTGACCACACTCGGACTGTGAGAAGGTGAAGCACAAACTGATGGTCTGTCCGACCCTGTAGAAGGCCACACCAAGTTCGGGAACGTTGCAATCCTGTAATGCTAAACAGGTCAGATAAGGAAAAATTCACTCAATATTAGTAATATAATTTCTTAAAACACAAATGTCGTTATTTACATCTTTCATGTTTGTGTTTCTGTATTTGTAATTTTGTTTGTCTCTCCGTTTGTTCATCTGTTTGTCCAATTTGTCTCTTTGTTTGTCCCATTGTCCCTCTGTTTGTCTTTTTTGTCTCCCTGTTAGGATAAAATAAAATGACACTAAATGTATGAACATGCATATGTATAATTACATACCATCGTATGAGTATCCATGTGAACACTTGTAGTACAGGAGCATCAATAAAAGTATTGTCAACATTATTCCTACTTCCTGTCTCGAGCACAACCTTCAGTCAGCTCGTTTGAGATGTATCTGTTAATGCCAAGCAAGAACTCTCGCTACTCTCACAACCAGGAACCTGTGTGGAATAAACAAGGCGAGCAGTTCTTAAAATAATCAAATGGCTTAGCTGGGTGGAGGGGTGAGGTTGATGAAAACTAAACCCGTGGGGGGGGGGGGGCTATTTTAAACGTCGTGACCAATTTTTAAAATGCGAATTTGTACAGAAAACACACTGCTCAGTGGAACAAAAATGGTTAAGCTCAAACTAACCACAGTTGTGCAAATCTAAATACATGCCACATTAAATTTCAAGGTCGGTACAGCAGATATTAGGTGAGCCACGGTTGGCCACCATGAGCCACCGAATAAGTAGGTCAGACGTACTCCAGTATAACTATGATTCACGCCTTTTTCAAGAGTTGATTAACTTTCTTTATGACGTAAAGCTATCTATACATCGAGTTGGACAACTCATGTTATTCATTCTTAATTCTTTTCTGATTCTATCACTAATGACTTATATAACACATTTCGGAATTACCTCTAGATAAAACATTTATGCTTAGCAACTTGATTCTTCATCATACTGGGGTAGCACGAAAATTACGAGCATCAATTTCTATTTCCAAAGCATCTTTTGTAATATAGACTTCCATCCACTCTAAGCCCCCCCCCCCCGTACAAAAACATGATTGCAGTAATCCGGCAACATTGCATTACACAGACTGCTAAGGCATTTGATGAATTCTTATTTAGATTAGGATGTAACTGACCCAAGATCACATAAAGACGTAGATGATAGGAACAAGAGCTGAACACAAAACTTATGTCATTACTTACTGCTGGAGATCTCTGGCGGTCTTGGACAAGGGATAGCACAAGCCTATTGAAGGGTATTGTCATGACAGAAGTCAATTGAAGGGTATTGTCATGACAGGTGTCATTTGAAGGATATTGACATGACAGGTGTCAATTGAAGGGTATTGTCATGACAGAAGTCAATTGAAGGGTATTGTCATGAAATAAGTCTATTGAAGGGCATTGTCATAACAGGAGTCAATTGAAGGGTATTGACATGACAGGAGTCAATTGAAGGGTATTGTCATGACAGGAGTCAATTGAAGGGTATTGTCATGACAGGAGTCAATTGAAGGGTATTGTCATGACAGGTGTCAATTGAATGGTATTGTCATGACAGAAGTCAATTGAAGGGTATTGTCATGACAGGAGTCAATTGAATGGTATTGTCATGACAGAAGTCAATTGAAGGGTATTGTCATGACAGGAGTCAATTGAAGCGTATTGTCATGACAGAAGTCAATTGAAGGGTATAGTCATGACAGGAGTCAATTGAAGGGTATTGTCATGACAGAAGTCAATTGAAGGGTATTGTCATGACAGGAGTCAATTGAAGCGTATTGTCATGACAGAAGTCAATTGAAGGGTATTGTCATGACAGGTGTCAATTGAAGGGTATTGTCATGACAGGAGTCAATTGAAGGGTATTGTCATGACATGAGTCAGTTGAAGGGTATTGTCATGACAGAAGTCAATTGAATGGTATTGTCATGACAGAAGTCAATTGAAGGGTATTGTCATGACAGGAGTCAATTGAAGGGTATTGTCATGACAGAAGTCAATGGAATGGTATTGTCATGACAGAAGTCAATTGAAGGGTATTGTCATGACAGGAGTCAATTGAAGGGTATTGTCATGGCAGGAGTCAATTGAATGGTATTGTCATGACAGGAGTCAATTGAAGGGTATTGACATGACAGGAGTCAATTGAAGGGTATTGTCATGACAGAAGTCAATTGAAGGGTATTGTCATTTCAGGTGTCAATTGAAGGGTATTGTCATGACAGGAGTCATTGAAGTTTGAAGGGTATTGTCATGACAGGAGTCAATTGAAGGGTATTGTCATGACAGGAGTCAATTGAAGGGTATTGTCATGACAGGAGTCAATTGAATGGTATTGTCATGACAGGAGTCAATTGAAGGGTATTGACATGACAGGAGTCAATTGAAGTGTATTGTCATGACAGAAGTCAATTGAAGGGTATTGTCATTTCAGGTGTCAATTGAAGGGTATTGTCATGACAGGAGTCAGTTGAAGTTTGAAGGGTATTGTCATGACAGGAGTCATTGAAGTTTGAAGAGTATTGACATGACAGGAGTCAGTTGAAGTATGAAGGGTATTGTCATGACAGGAGTCAGTTGAAGTTTGAAGGGTATTGACATGACAGGAGTCAATTGAAGGGTATTGTCATGACAGGAGTCAGTTGAAGGGTATTGTCATGACAGGAGTCAATTGAAGGGTATGGTCATGACAGGTGTCAATTGAGAGCAGCAGTTAAACCTTGGCATGAGATGCACTTTCTGTTTTTGCTTGTCCCCCTTTGAAACAAGGTTAAATCTGCGACACAGCTCATTGAAGAAACGTTAGGTTGGTAATCAACGCACTTTGTTAGCCCTTCCTAGCGCACCTGTCACATGTGAAATTTAATTGTGACAGAGGGGTAGGGTTGTCCAGCCATGTTCATAATTCAAAAAATATTTTTGTTCGAAAGTGTGACGTACTGGGGGGGGGGGGTCCCTCAGATTTGTGACAGTTTGTAACAGGGGGAGGGGGAGGGGTAAAAAATGGTCAAAAATAGCGTGACGTACTTTATGGGTGGCCCCTTTAGAATCTAGTTGCATAGAACCATATAAATAATAATGAAACATCATAGAGCCGCTAAAAAAACTGTTGCCCGTTGGGAATGTCACAAGCGTCCAAATAGTTAGATCTGGACCACGTGATGCAAGATTCATAAAATTCTTATTGCACAAGACATAACTCAACACTACAAATGGAAATAAACTTGCCTCAACACACTATATTTTAAACTCTCTTAACTTCTACACACAATCTAATGACGTCAACAAAAACAAATCTCTTTTGCACGCTTTTGCACCGACTAACCAATAACACTAACATGACCACCAAACACACCACCATGCGCAGCTCACACGTTACAAGGGAAATTCGGCATCCGTGACAGCCACCTACTGCTTATTTTTATTTTTGAAAAATGGAATTATTTAGGATATTAGCTGCACATATAGTCTAGACTAGATCTATTTTTTTTTCAGATCCTATATGTACTTTTGTATTTATAAAAACCTAGATTATTGCTATTTTTGAAATACAAAACCTAAAAACTCCCAAGTGATTTCTCATATCTCTGACACCGAGTAGACAGTATGATTAGTTTTGAGATGTCTTCGGAATTTTGTAGGTTTTATCTCTTCTTTCGCAAAAGTTTGCGAGCATATTACTCACTGTGGTCTGGGTTGATCATTTGTTATGACGCATAATCCAAAGCGCAAATACTCATCACGATGTTGTGAGGATGAGTATGAGGACTATTCATTGTTGGCCTACTCATTATGTTCGATTGTTCTTTTAAAATTAGAAATGTATCCCTATCTTCAATCAATTTAATTAATTTAGTGATTGTAATATTATCTGAAGGTTAATTTACTTGTTGTTTTCTAAAAATTGCTTAATGAATGTTATAAATAATAACTATTTATATCGTCCTCTATTATCTAGTGTAACGTTTTATTATGTGATTTCCGGTATAGCTAAACATATTCTTTTCGGCGCATAGTCTCGGCATCGGGTGATTAAAATTAATCAATATGTTTAAATGTGAAAACATGTGACAACATGTAAACTCACCCTGTTTGTGTTCATAATTTAAAAAATGTAAAGGTCAAGCTTTCCTCGCCGACAAACAGGCACATCTCCGCGGACCTCCGCGGACCACTAGTGGTCCACGACCACAGGCTGAGAACCACTGCTCTTGTATACATACCTGTACTACTGACCTAGTCTAAATCTTGGGACTCCCATTGGGTATTCATAGAATCTGGTTTCAGTGTCCCTTTTCTGGCGGCTCTACGATAAAAGAGCTTGAGTTTTCAGCCCCATAACAATAAAAACATTCGTGTAGGCGTTTATAATTACACTCTTTTACAACAATTTGGGAACAAATAGTAAACATTCGTGTAGGACAATGGTTCCCAAAGTGGTCCCTACGGACCCCCAGGGGTCCGCGGAACCTTTCAGGGGGTCCGTGGACAATTAAAATTGACTTGGGGGTCCCTTAACAACATCAGGGGGTCCGCGGAAGGTTTTAAATTAATATAAAATTATAAAATAATGGGTTTTTTATTATTACGGAAATAAAAATAAAGAACAATGCATACTATTGTAGTTGTTTGATCTAAGAATAGAAAAAGAACTACGATATTCCAACAGCTGTAACCAATCAAAATGTTTGGTTAATTGAAAGGCTTGTCAAGTTTGATGCGTGAGAAAGGCAGAGACACAATATGTAGGTCATCAAAATACAATCTTTAAGCGGAAATGACGATGATTGCAGGGTTGGGTAAATTGTGACGTGTCGGCAAGTTACATTTATCCAAGGCAGGAGCAATCCACCTTTACAGATACCACATTTGATATATGGTTGGACGATTCTAATACATGAATCAGGGCAGCAAAAATTCCATTTTAAAATTCAAAATTCGACCAAACACCTTTTTTAGAGAGTTAGCAAAATAATATTTTTAAATATATATTCTTTTACATTTTTAAACTTATTATAAACATTAAAAAAGTATATTGAAACATAGAAATCTCACCCGCAACCCCTTTTGTTTTATTTTCGAAGTTTTAGATGGCACAGTGAGACACCAAAAATAGTTTATGCTGCTAAATGCATAACTTGCTTACTAAGCCAGGAAATATAGTGTTACTAATGTGTCTACTGTGAAAAAAACTTGTGGAACTATTATGAAACATTCCAAGCCCGAGGAACACTTAATGAAAACCCTTAGTGATCAAAACGATAACGATTTAATGTTTTTTGAAGCAGTCCAAGACACATATTTGAAAACACCATCTTTTCAAGAACTCATAAGGACAACATCTAAGCATGAGGACTAAATGACGTAGGACTGGACTGCGTGCGTACTACAATATTTATTTATTGATTGCGAAGTCTGGAAAGCCCAACACGATTAGGGAAGAACTTATTTTTACTAACTGTGAGTTAGGTGATAAGCACTGTGTTGCACAAACCAGCTTTCAACATCACAAAAACAATTCAACTGACCAATAATTCAGTCCAAAGAAGGATTAGCAAAATGTCTAAGTGCGTTGAAAATTATTTATGTTGAGTTCTTAAAAAACGTCTGAATTTTCTCTGCAACTTGACGAGTCCACTTTACCAGGAAATTAGGCTTTACTTTTAGCATGTGTAAAACTTTGTAAGAGAAAATAAATTTTGCCAAGACCCGTTTGCTAAATGTTTGGAAACAGATATGAAAGGTGAGGCGTTCTTTACTGAATTAAAAAAGATCTTTCAATGAAAAAGCTTTACACTTGACTAGTATCATTTCTGTTGCTACTAATGGTTCTCCAAAAATTGTAGGAAAATACTGAGGCTTTCTGACACACTTAAAACAAGCTGTACCAAATGTATGTTCAGTGCATTGTGTCATTCATCGACAGAATTTAGTTGCAAAATTCTTAGTGAAGTTTTGCATGGATCACTAGATTATGTCAATGGCGCAGTTAATAAAATCAAAAGGAATGCCTTCAATATTGGCTAAACTTTGTTTGAAAAATTTTGAAGACTATAATCATTCACTACTTCACACAGAGGTACGTTTGTTAGCTAAAAATATATGTGCAAATCGATTTTATGCTCTCTTATTCAGTGCTGGAATTCCTGGAAGGCAAAGACAATGATTTAAGATAAAATTTAATTAACTTAAAAAATGACATAGCCCATATGACATATTTGTTTGCCAATTTTATTAAAAACCAATTGGAAGCTACAAGGTGACCAATTAAATTTAATCAAAACAAAAAGCATAATATTTGCGTTTGTTGCAAAACTTTTTTTTTCTATAAACCAAAATTCGGGATGAAGAAAATGATCTCAGATTCAAAATCTCTCGAAATTGCAAAGAGAAAGTAAATTTTGTTTGCCTACTGTCAACACTTAACAGCGCTTCATGCAGACCTGAACCAACGATTTGAAGACATTCTTCACTTGGATATTTCCGACTGGATGTTGAACCCTTTTGCTTGGAGACAAACTCAGATCCCAGACATAGGTGAATTAATACTAATACAGGAGCAACTTATTGAATTATCCACACATGAGGAACTTAATTAAACCAATGTTTGAACAAGGATGCCACAAATTCTGGTTACAAAAAGAGATTCCAATTGTATTTCCCGCATTATGGATTATTGTTCAAAAGTTGTAGACTACTTTCCCGTATTCCTATTTGGTAGAACGTGGATTCAGTGCAGTTATGAACCTCGTCACAAACAAAAGAAACCTGCTTGATATAAGTGCTCATGCGGATTTGCATTGCTACTCACAAACATTTAGCTGTTCATTAATCTCGTCAAGTTCACCCCAGTCATTAAAAACAACAACTTTAAGTTAAGTTAAAATAAATAATTCTCCAACAAAATGTGTTTTTTTAAAATTAGTAAATTGTATGCTATATATTTATATAGCGTTTTCACTTGGTGGTCCGTGGGCAAATTTTGACTATAAAAGGGGTCCACGGGCAAAAAAAGTTTGGGAACCACTGGTGTAGGAGCTTGGGGCCGTCCATAAATGACGTCACACACCTAGGAGGGAGGGCTGTGCTAACTATTTTGATAATGTTTGATGAGGGGGAGGAGGGGAGTTTAAGAATTGAAGTTCCACTTTAATATTCGATTTCTTACTTTTTATTTCATGACATTTGACATTGATTCAAGCGTTTTACGATATTACAGTGCAGTTTTATACTAAACACAAACTAAAATGACAACAAAGTGATTTGAAACGTGCTCATTTTCAAATAGAAAATACCCATGTTAGGTGGAGGATGGGTTTGTTCAACAGCTTTGTGGCGTCATATTGGAGGGGTTTGTGGCGTCATATTGGAGGGGTTTGTGGCGTCTTATTGGAGGGTTTTGTGGCGTCATATTGTAGGGGTTTGTGGCGTCATATTGGAGGGGATTGGTCTAAGATTTTGTGACGAAGTGTGACGAGAAGTGGGGGTAAAATCGGCCAAATCGCGTGATGTCATTTATGGACGGCCCCTTTACAAGCTGTTATAACGATAACAAAACATAATTAAGATCAACATCTTGGTGTGTGCAACGTTTGTCTCAAGTTGTTCACTTTTTAAATAGTTGTGGATTAAATAACAAAGAGCAGCAAACAATCTCCTAGAAATTTGGTACGCCTCAAAATAACTCTTACCCACCACTAATCCCAAACCCACCTCTAACCCTAACCCAACCCCGTAACCCTTACACCAAATTTAACCCTCACCCCCACCTGACTCTANAACCCCCACCCTAACCCTAACCCCAACCCTGACTCTTACCCTAACCCCACCCTGACCTTAACCCCCACCCTAACCCTCATCCTGACCCTAACCCTAACCCCCACCCTAACATAACCTCCACCCTGACCCTAATCCTAACCCTCACCCTAACCCGTACCCTAACCCCACCCTGACACTATCCTAACCCCCCAAACACTAACCCTAACGCCCACCCTCACCTTAACCCTAACCCCCACTCTTACCCTAACCCTAACCTCCACACTAACCACCACCCTCACCCTAACCCTCACCCCAAACTAACCATAACCCTATCCCCCACCCTAACTCTAACCCTAACCACACCCCTAACCATAACCTCTGACCCCAACCCTAACACAAACCCTGCCAATAGTAAACATCAAAGCTTCAATCTTATTTATTTAAATTAACGTCTAATAAGTGAAAAAGTATTGCACCTCTAAATTAGGTAACGCTGGTTATAGGAACACTGTCCACATTCTCAAGGTAAGCTTTCATTCAGGGGCAGTCCAAAACCTCTTATCTATTTCTACAACTGGTTTTATTACTAGATATTAGTTCACAGACATAACGGCCCCGAACAAAACGGCCACGACAAATGGGAAACGACATAACGGCCCAGAAACATCGGTCCTGGAGTAAAAGATGGACTAATAGTAAAAAGTTCAATCAAATGTTTTATTCGTTTTTCTACGCAGTGCCAGTTTTAGCTCATAGGAAGCACTAATAATGACTTCACAATTATAAATGTAACAGCCTTTAATTTACTCGATATGGGTTCAAGTCACTGTTGTTTGATGACAAAAAATAATATAATAACATGACAAGAAATACATTTTACAATTTTACCACTTTATTTAAGGGTGAAAATGTTGAAAAAAGCTTGAAATGGTGTGTTGTCCGGGACAAATTTGTCGGGGCCATTTTGAAAATCAAACTGCTGAAACTTGCAGTGAAACAAGTCGGTAAAGCTTTTATCACGTGTTTATTGGCATGATCACTTGTAAGATGTTTGGCACAAAGAACCTGTTGGGGAAGGATGAAGTGAAGTTTAAATAATTTGCAACCCTCTTTGCTGACTTTGTTACAGAAGAGTGCTAACAAATTCCAGATATTTTGTCCGTGTTAGTTTAATGGCGTTAACCGCAGAACAAACGGAAGCAAATACATATTTGGTCTTTGAGACTCTGGAGTTCAAGTAATTCTTCTCCCACACACATGTTATCCTTAACTCCTCTAAAAAATAACAAATAAGTCACCAGTGCTTTCATCGTGATCTAGCAAAGAAAAGTCAATTTATTTTTCTGCTTTGGGGACGTCCATAAATGATGTCACGCACCTAGGGGGGACGGGGGTCTCATTTGTGTGACGATGCGTGACGTGGGGGAGGGAGGGGGTTGAAGAAATGTGACGTCACATCGAATGAGTAACTTTAAATAAAATTTCCACTCATTCCACTGAAATATTTGGTCTCTAAATATTTTTTTTAATTTAATGACTTTTTTTTTTATTCATTGCTTCTCAAAGTGCCTGTCGATAGGCCATCAGCCGCCGGTTGGTTTAAGTTATCAAGACACGAAAATTAAATATAATTATAAGTTTGAGAACCCACAAGAGAACATACCAAACTGTTACGCTGCGACGTTTGACGTTGACGTCAAAGCGTTTGTGATGTAACCAGCTTCTTTTTAGTTCTCTCGCGGTAGGAGTCTGTGAACTTTTTGTTGTTGTTGTTGGTTATCCCCCCCCCCCCAACTTCAACTGTATAGTTTGACAAACAGAACACGTGTCTAAAAAAAGATCTTGATAGGATTATATGTAGATATTTTAAGTCAAAAAGACACGGAATATCCATTTGGTGGGTGGTGGAGGGGAATCTATTTGATACAATTATAAACGTTTTAAGTTTGATATAATTTTTCGACTGGTTTTTGGTCAAACGCCTCTGACCATTCTAAATATGATGATTAATGTGTTCATTTAAAATTAGTCAAAAGTATTCATTAACTTTATTGAATGCATCAAATTCTTGACATCGCAATTCAAGAGGAGCACAAAATTATTTTCTTCTGAACTCAGTTTTTAAGGCATTAATTCTAAATATGACAGAAAGGATACTTGATACAGTCCAGTCATGTTGATTAAGATTATTGTCACTTGTGTCAACATAAATGAAAGTAGGTTGGATTTAGGTGTCTTGGACACTAGTACATTATGAGAGACATTCAAAGACATTAGCTTCTTGGCCACTAGTACATTGTGAGAGACAGTCATAGACATTAGCTTCTTGGCCACTAGTACATCGTGAGAGACATTCAAAGACATTAGCTTCTTGGACACTAGTACATTGTGAGAGACAGTCATAGGCATTAGCTTCTTGGCCACTAGTGCATTATGAGAGACAGTCATAGACATTAGCTTCTTGGCCACTAGTACATTATGAGAGACAGTCATAGACATTAGCTTCTTGGACACTAGTACATTGTGAGAGACAGTCATAGACATTAGCTTCTTGCCCACTAGTACATTATGAGAGACAGTCATAGACATTAGCTTCTTGGCCACTAGTACATTGTGAGAGCCATTCAAAGACATTAGCTTCTTGGCCACTAGTACATTGTGAGAGACATTCAAAGACATTAGCTTCTTGGACACTAGTACATTATGAGAGACAGTCAAAGACATTAGCTTCTTGGACACTAGTACATTATGAGAGACAGTCATAGACATTAGCTTCTTGGACACTAGTACATCGTGAGAGACAGTCATAGACATTAGCTTCTTGGACACTAGTACTTTGTGAGAGACAGTCATAGACATTAGCTTCTTGGACACTAGTACATTATGAGAGACAGTCATAGACATTAGCTTCTTGGCATCTAGTACATTATGAGAGACATTCATAGACATTAGCTTCTTGGACACTAGTACATTATGAGAGACAGTCATAGACATTAGCTTCTTGGACACTAGTACATTATGAGAGACAGTCATAGACATTAGCTTCTTGGCATCTAGTACATTATGAGAGACATTCATAGACATTAGCTTCATGGACACTAGTACATTATGAGAGACAGTCATAGACATTAGCTTCTTGGACACTAGTACATTATGAGAGACATTCACCTCATGACAGATTTGTCAATAGCAGATTACCCGCCTTAACGTCGGCAGGAGATAGAGAAAATGTCTCGTTGTAACAGACATACTAAAATAATTATTCATTTCCTTAAAAAAAAAACTGTTTGGTATTTGTGTTTTCGGATTTAATACTGAGAGTGAATCCGAGCATGAAATGCCAGAGTTACCAAAAGATCTAACATAAAATATTTAGGTTACCCAAGGATCTGGACATGGAATTTTGGGGTTACCCAAAGATTTGGACATTAATTGTTAGGGTTATTCAAAGATCTGGACATTGTTAGGGTTACCCAAAGATCTGGACTTTGATTGTTAGGGTTACCCAAAGATATGGACTTTGATTGTTAGGGTTACCCAAAAATCTGGACTTTGATTGTTAGGGTTACCCAAAGATCTGGACTTTAATTGTTAGGGTTACCCAAAGATGTGACATTAAATGTAAGATCACCTAAAGATCTTGACTTGCAATGTGCTAAGGACAACTTGCTCGTACGTGTTCCTTACTCTCAGATAACAGAAAATGTTTGTTGTTATTTCAAGTGCAAACACTTTTTAGCATTTTGAAAATTCTCATCGGTGTTCTAAGAGCTTGACATGTCACTTTACCATAATTGGCGTCTATATCTTAACTAGAGCCCAAAATGTGATGGGACGCAATCAAACGATGTCAGCTGTTACGTGCCATCATGAGTGACCTTGACATACATTTTACACCGTAACAAGTCGGCTGTGAGTGATCATAGTTCACGAGAATTTCACGGTTTCGTTAACTTTGTAACATCACAACATGATGCAAGATGATATCTGACTAAGAGCCAGGGAGAAATTGTGTAATTAGCATACTATACTTTAATAGATGTCACACTTTGTTTAATTAAAAAAAACAAATTACACAGACTATTTGTGTAAGGAAACAATAAATTAAAGCTTTATTATCAACTAATACAAATAATGGTAGACGTTTCGGCTCATGCCTTCATCAGTACAAAAACAATTACATGTACTTACATATATATTAAAATTAAAACATATTAAAGTCTATGTGATAAAATGAAAAGAAATGAAAGACAAAAATAAACACGGACATAGAATATAAGAAAAAGGAGGAAGTTGAAGTATCTAAAGTAACAGTGAAAACCACAACGGGAAAACGATTTTGCAGTCATGTAAAATTGTGGATTTGGTTAATTCCATATGGAGCCAACGTACCAAATCGTTTTATGAGTCTATTTTCCATGTGGACTCTATCATGGGTATTGGTTGCATATAAAATACCAGTAACTACAATATCCAAAATGCCATCGTGGTCAACACTGTTAAAATGTTTAGACACAGGACACTGAGCCTGTTTATTTATATTGTACAGGTGTTCTCTAAACCGATCTCCAAGACGACGACCTGTCTCACCCACATAAATTTTTTTACATCTCTTGCAAATAATTGCATAAATCACGTTGCGACTGGTGCAAGTGAATCCATCTTTTATTAAGAATTGTTCAAGAGGGAAAGAAATTTTGTTAATTTCAACCACATATGGACAAGTATTGCAACGGTTACGGTTGCAACCTTTTGTTCCAATATGTGCTTTCATTNTGTTAAATGTTAATCATGTGTTAAATGTTAATCATATGGTAAATGTTAATCATATGTTAAATGTTAATCATATGTTAAATGTTAATCATATGTTAAATGTTAATCATAATGATATATACAAAAAAAAAACACACATTGTATTTAATTATTTAACAATAACAAAATTTAAATTCATACATTTCATATTGAGCTACTTATATTTAAAATATATCTCCTAACGATATTATATCTTTTAAATTAAATCAAATGGCACAAAATGTGAAGGAACACAACCTAGATTTAAAAAAAAAAAGAAACAAATTATGAGGTTATAGAAAGAAAAAAAAAACATAACTTTTGAACAACTTAGGATAAAAAGTTGATTTTTTAATCTTTTTGTTAATCGTCAAACAATTTCTATACGGCTGTATTACGTTTATATTTTAAAATTAATTAGAAATTTTCATTCAAGTGCCTAAACTTTAATACGTTATTTAACATATTTTCATTAACTATGTTTTAGAAATAACTTAATAAAAATATCAATTACCTGTTTTTATTACTTCCCTTGAAATTTTCAGTTTAATGACGTCATACATCTTTATTTCNTATTAAAGTCTATGTGATAAAATGAAAAGAAATGAAAGACAAAAATAAACACGGACATAGAATATAAGAAAAAGGAGGAAGTTGAAGTATCTAAAGTAACAGTGAAAACCACAACGGGAAAACGATTTTGCAGTCATGTAAAATTGTGGATTTGGTTAATTCCATATGGAGCCAACGTACCAAATCGTTTTATGAGTCTATTTTCCATGTGGACTCTATCATGGGTATTGGTTGCATATAAAATACCAGTAACTACAATATCCAAAATGCCATCGTGGTCAACACTGTTAAAATGTTTAGACACAGGACACTGAGCCTGTTTATTTATATTGTACAGGTGTTCTCTAAACCGATCTCCAAGACGACGACCTGTCTCACCCACATAAATTTTTTTACATCTCTTGCAAATAATTGCATAAATCACGTTGCGACTGGTGCAAGTGAATCCATCTTTTATTAAGAATTGTTCAAGAGGGAAAGAAATTTTGTTAATTTCAACCACATATGGACAAGTATTGCAACGGTTACGGTTGCAACCTTTTGTTCCAATATGTGCTTTCATTGTGGGAAGGTGACTTCTTACAAGTATGTCTCTGAGGCTTTTATCTTTAATTTATTGTTTCCTTACACAAATAGTCTGTGTAATTTGTTTTTTTTTATAGTACGTAAATAAGAAATCTACATAGATAACAAATTTAACAAATGCATTTTCTGGAAAGAACCGGTTCAATAGTGGGCATATGTTACAAGCGTAAACTTACAGATGACGTATTTGAAAATATCTAGTTGTGTGGAGTGGATGTTATATGTCTCAAATGAGTCTGCATTACTCTCAAAAGTTCCCTGTTGACCCAAGCCCAAGATGAGGTAATTTACCCCTGTGAGCCGACCTCTTTCTTAAGGGATGACCGTCAGTCAATTGAGCGATTTTTTAAATAAAATACATTTTAAAAATATTATTTTTAAATATTTTTTTAAGCAAAGAAGTTAACAGTAATGATTTATAGTCAATGTTTAATTTGTATGAATTAAAATAAAATATAATCTAATGATGTTAACACATTTCGTTTTTTTCACGGCCGTTTATCCCCACAATGATTATGATTCAGCATTACCCCCAAGAGTTCCCTTTTTACCCCAAATGAGATAAATTATCGCTGTTAACCAACCCCTTGGTTTAACAGGCCGATAGCGGTAGCCATGTATTTTTCATTAGTTTATAAATTCCACAAGAGGATGCAACAATTTAAACACTCCTTGTCCATTGGTGACATTATATTTACAACTCTTGCGTGACGTACGTGAAATCCTGAAGAGAAAGGAATTGAAAAACAAAACAAAACAAACAAACTTGTGAGCTTCGGAGTAAAAAGTTTCGATAGGATTGGATATTTTAATAATGTTATAGTAATTTTTCAGTCCTCAACTTGCAGGAATTACTGTATTTACAAGATGGCACTCTACTTTCCTGCACAAATGTGGGGTTCGTACAGTGTTGGCTATTTTCCGATTTCCTCTTCCAGCCCATACCTAATTTTTTTTTTAGAAAACATGAGACGTGATACCAATGTGATAATTTTAGGTCAAATGCCTTTGATGGGCATATACTTGTATCTATATATTCTAGGTCTGTCAACAATGCAATGATTCTTGTAACATCAACAGTTATATTCACGAGCTTATTCATGAAGGTTAATCACATCGAATGGTTTTTGACATTACCGCTGCATTGTTCATTAGCTGTCTTGCAATGCCTTGGAAACTTAACATTTATTTTAAAAATATAATAAATAAGACAATCTGAATTCATACTTAAACTTATAGGGCTTTAAGTTTTGTAGGGCCTCATTTTGCTATCAAATCAGTACAGAGAAAATCATGTCAAACGGGCAAAAGAATGCATCGGTACCTGGTGAAATGGAAAAATTCTTTGCGGTCGTCTGATATGTAAAAGTTTTAGAATCACTGGCTTACAATTTATTTAATGTCTTTTACTTAGCTTCACGCGTGTTACAATATTACATTGTAGAAATACATTAAATGAATACTTAAATGACAAAAAAAAAAGTGATTTGACTTATTTTGAAAATAAAGTGTTTTTTTTTTTAAGGGGTGGGGGTCAAAGTTTTGTGACGTACTTTTGGAGGGGGGGGGTCTACGATTTTGTGACGACGCGTGACGTAGGAGGGAGGGGGTCAAAAATCGGCTAAAATCGCGTGACGTCATTTATGGACGGCCCCTTTTCGCTCCAATTGTCTCTTAATGTCTGATCAAATTTCTTCAGTTCTGCGAGCTACAGTGTTGTGTAACAGTCAAACAGTCAAACATAGGGAAACTTCTGGTTTTCCCCGGACAAATATCTTCAACAATTTTCATCGCTTAACAGCACATAACTTCATCAGGTTTAAAAAAAAAAAAAAAACATCTTCCGCGTTGTAAAGTAAAATATATTAAAATGTAATCGATTTTCGCAATCACTGGTCTCAAACAGTGCGAAATTTTGACTTTAGAAAAAATAATGTCGTTACAGAAATAATAAAAAGGCAATAAATTATTAAAGATGAGGCCGCAGGCCAGATAAAATTGCATCGCGGGCAGGTTTTGGCCCGCGGGCCGGACTTTGTAAAAACCTGTCTTATATAACTCTTCAAAAACCACTCCTATTTCCCGTGACCTCGAATTCCTTTTTAGATCCTGTTTACAGGAAGTGATTTTAAGACGTCTGTGACTAACTAATGTCTGAGTAAACGTTTATTTAGCTACAATTTTGTTCTTAAGACGATCAGTTACAATGTTGGCAGTACTGAGTACTGTGTGACGATCAGTTACAATGTTGGCAGTACTGAGTACTGTCAAACGATCAGTTACAATGTTGGCAGTACTGAGTACTGTCAGACGATCAGTTACAATGTTTGTCAGTACTGAGTACTTTGAGACGATCAGTTACAATGTTGGCAGTACCGAGTACTGTGAGTCGTTCAGCTACAATGTTGGCAGTTCCAAGTACTGTGAGACGATCAGTTACAATGTTCGCAGTACTGAGTACTGTGAGACGATCAGTTACAATGTTGGCAGTACTGAGTACTGTGAGACGATCAGTTACAATTTAGGCGGTACTGAGTACTGTGAGACGATCAGTTACAATGTTGGCAGTACTGAGTACTGTGAGACGATTAGTTAGAATGTTGGCAGTACTGAGTACTGTGAGACGATTAGTTAGAATGTTTGCGGTACTGAGTACTGTCAGGCGATTAGTTACAATGTTGGCGGTACTGAGTACTGTGAGACTATTAGTTAGAATGTTGGCATTACTGAGTACTGTCAGACGATCAGTTACAATGTTGGCAGTACTGAGTACTGTGAGACGATTAGTTAGAATGTTGGCATTACTGAGTACTGTCAGACGATCAGTTACAATGTTCGCATTACTGAGTAGTGTGTGACTATTAGCTACAATGTTGGCACAGTACTGTGCATTATAAAACGCCCATAAAAAGCTTTTGAAAGGCCAAAGTGTGTCTTGATATATTCACGCCATAAAAGGTTGAGCATGTCTAAAAACTCTTATCTGATATCAGCCATGACTAACAGGTCTGTTCGAACAGCTATAAGAAAAGTTTGGTAACTATTCAGTAGATCACTAAACAAATATTCCATATTGGAGTTGAGTTGTACTAAAGACTATAAAACTGCGTGGGATTGGGGGCTGTTGAGTATAGAGATAGTCCATGCAGCCAGATTACAGGCAATAAGACTATTTGGGGTTGTAACAACATTCGACGGCTATTGAGTATATAAATAGGGTCGTCTATTGGTAGTGATCAAAAGGTTGTTATATAGAAAATCAAATATTTCTCTGACAGTAATAGTCTTGGCCGTCTATTTGTAGTGATTACAAGGATTGTTTGTATAGACGGTCAAATATTTCCCTGAAAGTAATAGTCTTGGGCCGTCTATTAGTAGTGATTACAAGGATTGTTTGTATAGACGGTCAAATATTTCTCTGTAGTCTTGGGCCGTCTATTAGTAGTGATTACAAGGATTGTTTGTGTAGACGGTCAAATATTTCTCTGAAAGTAATAGTCTTGGGCCGTCTATTAGTAGTGATTACAAGGATTGTTTGTGTAGAGTGTAGACGGTCAAATATTTCCCTGAAAGTAATAGTCGTGGGCCGTCTATTTGTAGTGATTACAAGGATTGTTTGTATAGACGGTCTAATATTTCCCTGAAAGTAATAGTCGTGGGCCGTCTATTTGTAGTGATTACAAGGATTGTTTGTATAGACGGTCAAATATTTCCCTGAAAGTAATAGTCGTGGGCCGTCTATTTGTAGTGATTACAAGGATTGTTTGTATAGACGGTAAAATATTTCCCTGAAAGTAATAGTCGTG
>MUZC01000331.1:273278-287238 GCA_002072015.1 Radix auricularia | reverse complement strand
TGTGAGCCTTGGACCAGAAACCCTAGACAACGATACCTGACAGATGTAAAGTTCTGAGACTCGTGTATTGACTCATTCATCAAACTTATTACAGATAATTACGCAGGAACCTTTCGCCACAGCACATCCTCTAGCCCTCCTATTGAGCCACGGATATACAGAAAGGGCCGTAACAGTCTACGCGAGGCATTTCGGGGGAGGAGGGTTGTATGGCATGGGGACGAGAGGCGTATGTGTAGGTTTGTAACGTCAATAATGTCCTATCTCGGAATGAAGAGCAGTGCGGGGTTGGGACGGTTACCGCCCTCTTAATTTGATGCTAAGTTTTATTTACTATGGTGTACTTACAGTACCGGTAGAATCTTTAAAATATATATATATATCACTTCATCTCTCTTATTCATATATTTTTGTGTTCTTACGATAATGCGAAAATACAACAAAAAAATATTTTTTGTGTGTGTTTTTTTAACTAATGAATTTTTTTAAAAAAAATAGAAATACTTTTTTTTTTTAACTTCCCTCTCGTGACTGCATTAGTTCCTCGATGGAATTAAAAAGATGGAACAAAACAAAATAACAAATCTTCTGAAGAATAAATCGCCAGGGTTGGAACTGTTTGAATAAGTCAATATTGGCTTTCTGCTCAATTTAACATCACAGTGCATTACCATTTTATTTTTAAATGTGTAGAATGTTAAGCTGGTTTGTGTGTGTGTGTGTTTGTTTTTTTCTCTCGTCATTAGTGTTTGTGTGGCGGTGGAGGTGGGGGTTAGTTAACGGTGCATACAGACTCTGAATGATGAGTCATGACGTAAATGTGGTAAATAAGGATGGTGACGTCACCCACAATTCATTAAATCATGGGATATTCTTTCACAATTAGTTTCGTAGGTATTTTGGTGTAACCGTTTAAAAGGTTTTATTTAAAAAAAAAAAAACAAGGCAATGGACGTATGGAGGCTTAAGTATCCGTTTAAATCCGTGTACAACGCATTTAATACTTTGAACTGTTTAAAATTCGGACACATGTAAATAAATAACAATTAAGTTGATGGTCAAATAAAAGACCTGCAAGATCTTTATCTATAGTATCCATTAGAAGTGACTTTGCCCATGTGAGCAGATTTCCTTTGTTTAAAATGGTGATGTGAATAGCTATTGTTTTTCCCGTCTATATCTCCATTGTTAAAAACAGCAGCAAGAACACCATTTCATTACAATGAGAATTTTAATAAAATATTTTTTCTTGTTGATTTGGTTGTTTTTTGTTTTTTTTTTTTTGTTGTTGTTGTTTTNTATATATATTTACCTTTAAAATTAATCTCTTAATTTAATTGTATGCAATAAAATCAATTGTTTACAGATATAAGTTCACGTAATCTTATGGAGAACTTATAAGACCTTACTTATTCAGAAGTGAGGTCTGAATGGAATTTCCCCGAATCTTGGATTTCTCATCAACGAGGCAAATCTGACGTCACCGTATTGTGGTAGAATCAAAAAGCGGGAGTTGTGTGTGTGTGTGTGTGTGTGTGTGTGTGTGTCTGTGTATGTGAGTGTGGGGGTGGGGGTGGGGTGGAGCATCACTTACTTTAAGCGTTAGTTTCAGCATTGTCCTGTCTTCCCCACTACCACCCCTCACTTTCTACGTCCCGAATGAAAAGAATTGAAACAGTTCCATCGGTACTTGCGCGGTCGTTCCAGGAGACGACCAACCTACGACCGGTGCTGTGGAGCACTTACCAATCGATACCCGGGCTCTCTCATCGATCTGTTGGGGGTGATTGAATTAACACGCGTTTATCTAATCACTCCGGACAATTAGTTGGTTTATGTGAACCCTTAAACTGGGACAAAATTGTGTCTTGGGACCTTGAGCTCTACTGATTTCCTCCCCAGAAGGTCAACCCTCGTTATTTTCTTTGTTTCGTTTCCAATGTTTCAGATTTTATAAGTAAAAATTAAACCATATTTTTAATAATAATAATAAAATGTCAAAGTTCCCTGAAAATAAAAGTCTGATAAAGATTTGGAGGAGCGATTTTTCAATTTCAGTTTTATTTTTATTTTACTTTCTTTTTTTTGCTTTTTTTTAAAGTTACAAGCTTAATTGTCTAAAAAAAAATACCTTCTATATAAAGTATTTAGTTAAGAAATAAAAATAAAGAAAAGCCGACAGACAAGTTCAAGTTTCATTTCATATAAACAACGATTCACCCCAACCCACGGACAATTTATTTGTACACTGTGACTTGACCCTCACAAGAAATACATTGTAATGGTATGTATGGTATAAAGTATATAGAGGACATATATGGAAACCGGGTATAAAGTATATTGAGGAAATATGAAAAAACCAAGTTTAAAGTATTTAGAGGACATATGAGGAAACCTGGTATAAAGTATATAGAGGATATATGAAAAAAAACTAGTTTAAATATAAGTTTATAGAGGACATATGGGGAAACCTAGTTTAAATATAAGTATATAGAGGACATATGAAAAAAACTAGTTTAAATATAAGTATATAGAGGACATATGAAAAAACCTAGTTTAAATATAATTATATAGAGGACATATGAAAAAACCTAGTTTAAAGTATATTGAGGACGTATGAGGAAACCTGGTATAAAATTATATAGAGGATATATGAGGAAACCTGACCAAAATAGTTTTATTTATTTTAAAAGCTTTCTTCTACCTTCAAATGGGTTTCTCGCTATCCAAATATCACGACCTTTTTCAAGTCATTAATTATACTTTTTAAAAAAAATATTAATCTTTTTATTTTCGACGTTCGGGAGATTCATTTTCAAATCAGGTTTTAAAACCCGCGATGGAATTCTGAAATCTAAGGCACCAACACCACCACCACACCTTGGGAACTTACCCCCAAACCATAACATCAATGTCGTAACAACAAAAACTAAATGTAATACTAGTGGAGTGATTGCTAAACTAGTTTCAGACACCTTACAACCCGGAGCCCTACAATCCACTTTTCTAATCAGCTCCAGTTGAGTTTTAGGCGCGGAAGAGAAGAGGGTTTCTCGGAGAGCTGTAAAGGAATGTGGAGGGTTGGTGAAAAGGAGTAGGAGGTTGGGAAAGGTGAATGTTAAAAGGTAGTGGGATGGGTTTGAAAGGGGAGATTTTGAAGGGGATTTAGGGAGGGTTTGTGGGGACGAGAAATAGAAGGGGGTGTGGCAGGAACTTAGTGAGTGAGAAGGAAGGTAGAAGTAGGAAGAAGCATTGAGGTCATGGTGTTTTTGAAGGAGTTTTACCTGTTCTAGCAAGTCATCAAAATGTTTCCCATTATTTTCCAATGTAGCCAACGACAAACAAACAACAACAAAAAACTATAGTAAAAACAGTTTGTTAATTCTGTTCATGTTTGTTTCTACAAGCTAAAAACTCTCACCCCCTCTACACCACACATTCACACACAAAAACATTCACACTTACGCACGCAAATTCACTCGCACGCACACACATTCACACGCACGCAACCACACATTCACATGCACGCACGCGCCCACACATTCACACGCACGCACACACATTCACACGCACGCACTTACACATTCACACGCACGCACCCACACACGCGCATACAAAAAAGTAGTGAAAAGGTTCACATACCCCTACCTGCTCCTTCTCCACAAAATCCACGAAGGTCGTACGCTCCACCTCGACTGGCTGACCTTGACGGTCGTAGAGGGCCAGCACGAAATGAAAGAAGTTGCTCTTCCGTAGGTTACTGGGAGGCTGCTTCTCAAAGTGGGCCCGGCTCAGGCCGATACTGCAATGGAACAGGAGCGGTGGAGTTGTGAGGATGATGGAAGTGGAGTGGTGGAGATGTGAGGATGATAGAAGTGGAGTGTTGTGAGGGTGTTAGAACCGGGGTGGTTAAGTTGTGAGGATGCTAGAAGTTGAGTGATGGAGTTGTGCGGATGATAGAAGTGCAGCGGTGGAGTTGTGAGGATGATAGAAGTGCAGTGGTGGAGTTGTGAGGATGATGGAAGTGGAGTGGTGGAGATGTGAGGATGACAGAAGTGGAGTTGTGGGGGTTTGAGGATGATAGAAGTGGAGTGGTGGAGTTGTGCAGATGCTAGAAATGAAGTGGTGGAGTTGCGAGGATGATAGAAGTGGAGTGGTGGAGTTGTGCAGATGCTAGAAGTGAAGTGGTGGAGTTGCGAGGATGATAGAAGTGAAGTGGTGGAGTTGTGAGGGTGTTAGAACCGGGTGGTGGAGTTGTGCAGATGCTAGAAGTGGAGTGGTGGAGTTGTGAGGATGATAGAAGTGGAGTGGTGGAGTTGTGCGGATGATAGAAGTGGAGTGGTGGAGTTGTGCGGATGATAGAAGTGGAGTGGTGGAGTTGTGCAGATGCTAGAAGTGGAGTGGTGGAGTTGTGAGGAAGATAGAAGTGGAGTGTTGGAGTTGTGAGGATGATAGAAGTGGAGTGTTGTGAGGATGATAGAAGTGGAGTGGTGGAGTTGTGAGGATGATAGAAGTGGAGTGGTGGAGTTGCGAGGATGATAGAAGTGGAGTGGTGGAGTTGCGAGGATGATAGAAGTGCAGTGGTGGAGTTGCGAGGATGATAGAAGTGGAGTGGTGGAGTTGTGCAGATGCTAGAAGTGGAGTGGTGAAGTTGTGAGGGTGTTAGAACCGGGTGGTGGAGTTGTGAGGATGATAGAAGTGGAGTGGTGGAGTTGTGAGGATGATAGAAGTGGAGTGGTGGAGTTGTGAGGATGATAGAAGTGGAGTGGTTGAGTTGTGCGGATGATAGAAGTGGAGTGGTGGAGATGTGAGGATGATAGAAGTGGAGTGGTGGAGTTGTGAGGATGATAGAAGTGGAGTGGTGGAGATGTGAGGATGATAGAAGTGCAGTGGTGGAGTTGTGAGGATGATAGAAGTGGAGTGGTGGAGATGTGAGGATGATAGAAGTGGAGTTGTGGAGATGTGAGGATGATAGAAGTGGAGTGGTGGAGTTGTGAGGATGATAGAAGTGGAGTGGTGGAGATGTGAGGATGATAGAATTGCAGTGGTGGAGTTGTGAGGATGATAGAAGTGGAGTGGTGGAGATGTGAGGATGATGGAAGTGGAGTGGTGGAGATGTGAGGATGATAGAAGTGGAGTTGTGGGGGTTTGAGGGTGATAGAAGTGGAGTGGTGGAGTTGTGCAGATGCTAGAAGTGAAGTGGTGGAGTTGCGAGGATGATAGAAGTGGAGTGGTGGAGTTGTGAGGGTGTTAGAACCGGGTGGTGGAGTTTGGAGGATGATAGAAGTTGAGTGGTGGAGTTGTGAGGGTGTTAGAACCGGGGTGGTTAAGTTGTGAGGATGCTAGAAGTGGAGTGGTGGAGTTGCGTGGATGATAGAAGTGGAGTGGTGGAGTTGTGAGGGTGTTAGAACCGGGTGGAGGAGTTGGGAGGATGCTAGAAGTGAAGTGGTGGAGTTGCGTGGATGATAGAAGTGAAGTGGTGGAGTTGCGTGGATGATAGAAGTGAAGTGGTGGAGTTGCGTGGATGATAGAAGTGAAGTGGTGGAGATGTGAGGATGATAGAAGTGAAGTGGTGGAGTTGCGTGGATGATAGAAGTGAAGTGGTGGAGTTGGGAGGATGATAGAAGTGAAGTGGTGGAGTTGGGAGGATGATAGAAGTGAAGTGGTGGAGTTGGGAGGATGATAGAAGTTGAGTGGTGGAGTTGGGAGGATGTTAGAAGTTGAGTGGTGGAGTTGGGAGGATGATAGAAGTGAAGTGGTGGAGTTGGGAGGATGATAGAAGTTGAGTGGTGGAGTTGGGAGGATGATAGAAGTGGAGTGGTGGAGTTGGGAGGATGATAGAAGTGGAGTGGTGGAGTTGTGCGGGTGTTAGAAGTGAAGTGGTGGAGTTGTGAGGGTGTTAGAAGTGACGTGGCTTTAGAGTACTTTAGACGATGAAAATGATATACATTCTAGAACAAACTCACATTGAAAACTTGTAACAAATAGGTCATAACATAAACTGCCACTGTTAGGCCCAGTTGATGACATAAACAATTAGGTAGTGATATAGGAGCATAAGTTAATTTGTAAAATTATATTGATTTTTTATTAAAGGAGCTGGTAAAAATGGTATTTTAACCATGGGCAATCTTATGGCATTTTTTTTTCTTTTTGGCATAGCTGATCACTGAATCACTGAAGTGCAATTTATAATTGAGTACAAGAATCTCATCAGTGTATGCGGAGTGAACATGAAAACACATTTTAAAAAAAAATAATTAAACGATATTTCACCATTGATAAAAATGAGCCTCGCTGGTAATATCCCAACCATGCACAGTTATATCAATTATCCAGAAAATAATTTGTGATTATTTAAATTATCTCACTGTTAAATTTGGAGCTTTCATGCTGCTCAAGTATTCAGATGATTTAAAACAATTTCATTGTTGACTAAACAAATGAATATTTTACACTCTGTTTATTTTAACAAATATTATAAGTATGATCTTATCTTATCTTAGATAAACAGGCGCTCCTTCTATGCAGAAGATAATTGCGACCACAGACCATGACAGATGATCTGTTGGCAAATGATGCAGCGGTCACAGGCCACGGCTATGGGGGTTCCACGTATTACCCAGCCGCCTAACTATTGTTAGTTAGGTACCCATTCGGAGCTGGGTGACTCAGGTACTCCATAGGCCACAGGAACAAAGCCTCGCCTTCGCATGGATTCGAACTCGTGACCATCGGTACGCCAGTCGATCGCGCTTGCCACTCGACCACCGTGTCAACTTTAAGTAAACAACCGAGTTGTGAGCTCCAGATGCCAGATGTTCTGCGGTAACAAGCTATGTTTTCTGACATGTTTTGTATTTACGTCTCTTTGTTTTATAAAAAAAAAATAAAACAGAAAACAACAACAACAAAAAACGTGACATTTAATTATTTTTATAGATATATATGTTTGCTCTTAGTAGGGTTTTTATTTCCCTACTCCGTTTCAAGTATACGCATGCCTACAGGAGATCAAATCACCCGGCTAAATAGCGTTTTAAAACGGATTAACATGACACGTATATAATTTTTGTACAAGATAAATGCATCTATTTTTATTTTTAAAATCTATACGGTATATAAAAACGAGAGCACGTTTTTATTGGGCTTAAAAATGTGTTCTTATAATGCATGACACTTTTTATTACATTGAGGAAAAAGAAGGTTGATGAAAACTCCAAACAGACGGACGGGAGCAATCTAAATTCTAAAATCCCTAACTACCGCCAATGGATGTATATTAATAATTAATATGCCGTCTTTTTCTGTCAGTTATGTATCGTGCATAAAATAAGAAAACGAACATTGATAGTTTTTTAATAAGTTCAGTAGGATTATTCAAATATGGCGCTGTGTTAAAATGAGGTAGATTTTCTTGTAACCTCTCTCGTAGCTATTATAGTTAATGGACTGCTCTAGGTTACCACTTGAATTCCTTTATATAAGGTTATTTAACATTTTGCAAGTGAATACTTGGAGCCTTATTTCTGGCATAACTATACACAGATAGACGATGGGTGAGTCAAAAACACAACCAATATCACTCCAATATGGTCCATTGATATTGCAGTGTATATATAATGTAAACGTTGCTGATGTGTGATCTGTGATCGTTGACGACATGTTAACTAAGAATAATAAGGCACAATTCATTAATAATTAAAGAGTTAGTAACTTACTTGGCCGTCGCCGGGTCCACAACAGTGGGCTGCATCCAGTTTCGAATACTGGACAGCTGACCACTGAGAGCCTCTTCCTTCATAGGGGTGGGTGCTAGGTGGTGGCCGAGCGGCTGTGGGTTGTGTCCCGGCTGCTGTGGGTGGTGGATGTGGTAGAGGTGGTGATGGTGGTGGTGGTGGTGGTCCTCCGTCAGGTCAAACATTAAACTGTCCCCTCGGGCCAGAGAGTATCAGGGGGGGGGAGATATGACGTCACTGGTGTGACGACGACGAATTCGAATCGAGCAGGGGCCGGGGGTCGTGGGGCGGGGGCGGTGTAAGTGAAGGCCGCAGTTACGCTGAGCGTTTGGTCACAAAGAAGCAACAGCTCATTGTGTTGACAGCCCCCTGAAACCAGATGTCATCCGCAAGTGTCAGGTGAGGTTACTGGACGTTGTGGCGAGATACATGGATCGCTGGTGAGTTGTATTTTAGGATGGATCCAGGCCGAGGATAGGATGTCCACACATAATCCAGAACGGTTTCCGAGCCTAGGCCCGTCCGACACATAACAATGAAAACTGTTTTGTTCAATCATCAAGGGTCAATATGGTGGTGAGGAAGAGGATTCAAAGTACAGGGATGACGGCGTCGACGATCACCAGCGGCTGGAAGAAAACGAAAATATGTTGTATATCTGTAGACGAAGCAATGAGGTCTTCTAAACAAAATCGTCTACAGTAAACTAACTGTGTCGCTTACATTAGTTGTGTCGAATAAATTAATGTAAAATAAAAATAAATCTCATCTTTTTGCACAATGCAAAATAACTTGAACGTAGTTTAACCAGATTAGCCGTATGATAGACAATAAAAAGCGGGGTTTAACTTTATTGAGAAGATTGTGACTACCTTATTTGCTCTAGATTCCCCAACGGTTACTTCAGTTAATCAATTCTTGATTCATTTAATTAAACTGTTGATTCAGTTAGTCAAGTGGTTGCTTTAGTTAGTCAAATTGTTGCCTAAGTTAGTCTAATAGTTGTTTCAGATAGTAAATTGCAAATGGACTCACATTTAGCTAGAGAAGATAGCAATGTCATAACAATGCAACATTCATATCTTGAATATTTGGAGATGCTTGTACACACATCGTGATTTAATAATTATATGTGATATAAATAGAGAGTAGAGACAATGAAGTTGAAAAATATTTTCAAATGGTAAATATTTGATTGACGCACACACAGAAACAAATGGTTTCTAACAGGTACACACATGGTTTCTTGAGAAAATGAACTATTTTGGACTCTACGAAGGGGTGAAATCCAGCAAAGCAACTTTTGCGTAGGGCAAGTTATTAACCCCAACAAAATATTATGTTAGTGTTAATAAAAACATACGATGACTCGACTGCCAGAGGCATTACAATGCAGAAAGAATTCGATTGAAACTTATAATTTTTATCAAAATGCTTTCTTATGTTCCTTTAAAATATTGTTGTTTATTTTCTACATTTCTGTTGATGTGGTGGTTCAATATCTTAATCAAACAATACATCTGTCTCCGTCTTATTGTACATTAAATTTTCTTGTAACATTAAAACAAATCTGTCTTCTCCCATACCCAACCCCGCACATTAGGTGTTTTCTACATGTTTACTTGATTTCCCATCGGTGAAAACAAATTCATGGTTGAATTTGAATTTATATATATATATTTTTATAAACTACGTAATTATTTATTTATTTTTAAGTGATACTTACGGAATTTAAAATGTTTATGAATTTATGTTAATCTTCTACATCAGAACCAATGCGACGTCTTCGTGGCACACACAAAAATTCAAGATCTCATCGCTGCCTCCCCTTGTAAATATACCCACTGATGCCACTGGCAACGACCTTGCTACAAGGTGCCGTTGGTGTAGGCGTCGCCCGACGCCCGATGGTGAGCGAGGACAACAATAATTAGAGTTGTCTAAAGGTGAGTCGCCCCACACCGCTGTTGTACCAGGGCCGACATGATTAGAGCTGTCCAAAAGTGATGCTGACGGGAGAAACTAATTGCGTCCCAATTAATGTTGCAGGCGCTTAATCAACGTGAAAGCCCGGGGACCCGGGCGCTTCTCTGCGTGTGTGTCATCGGGTCCTGTACGACCTCCGTTGGGTAGATCTGAAGCGAGTCACTCTGTTTACTTTGACAGTAGTTATGGAGAGTAGGGAGGGGTTTTTTTTGCGGGCGGGAGGGGAAGTTATCCGTCAAAATTTTATTTATTATGAGCATGGATCAGATTAGATCATTTAAAGGATTTAAAGTTCAATGGAGGTCATCGTCGAAATTGTATTTATTCTATTGAAAACGAATGATTATGATAAAAGTGTATGCCCCATGGACCATGGGGCATACACTTTTATCATAATCATTCGTGGCATGGTATACCGCATCCAGTATCCAGCATCGGTCAACAATGACAACGATAAAAGTGCCACCCATGTACCTTGGACTCTACAAATAGAAGTGACTTATGGTTTGCGACACTGTTTATGGATGTCCTCGGATAAAAGCGGCTCCGCTAATGTGAGATGTCATTTTTAAATCTGACAGCTGATGACAACAATAACAGCAGCGACAGCATGACAGCTAGCAAACTCCGGTCCTGAGATTGTCGCGAAATGTTGACATTGTCAACAAAACACGCGCAGATGTTGACGGGGACACGAAGAACTGGAATTGTTTGGACTCGGGGACCGAAGGATTCACTTAAACATTGAGATGTAGGCTAAGAAGATGTGCACGCCATAACAGAGCAGTGGCGTCACTAGGGTGTTTCGGTTGGGGCGGAACGCCCCGGGTGACACCATCAGGAGGGTAACGCCAAAATGAAAAATTCTGCATGTTACCGTTATTTGGCACTTGAAAACCCGGAAGAGTTCCATGGGTGTAAGTGTAAGTCGTTAGGGGGGTGACAGCTTGAGCTACGGCCCCGGGTGACACCACCAACCCTAGTGACGCCTCTGCGTCAGATATTTTTTCATTCAGTCGTTAAATTCAAACGGTGGAAAGTTCAGAATGATAGGAACAATATTATGTATTGTGATTAAATTTATTTTAGAATATGGTTTTAGTAATGACTAAAAAATGGTACAGATGTTTACATCGATGCGTAAAGTTCGGTCATTAAAAGAAAAAAAAAGTGCTTTTGAGCGATTTATTTTAATTATTTTGTAATACGCTAACAAAATTAAAAATTTTGAAGTTTTTAGAGATAAAATTGTTATTTATTGTCATGTATTGACCTTACTAATAGTTGGAAAAAAATACATCTATTTTACCGAGAAAAATTTACTTGGAGCGATTGTAATGGTTTGCGTAATTAACTTGTAGCATAAGTCTTATTTCTTTCTTAGTATTTTTCCCTGCCTACAATAACTCTATTTAACAACATTATTCGATTGCAAACATTCGGTATCACTATTCGATAGAGTATTTCGATAAAACATTTTTAAAATATAATTATATCTATCGTGTCTAAGGTTTCTAATATATTAAAAACCAAGTAATATTGGCTCAATGGTATAATGTAATTGTTTAGTAATCGAAACTTTGATAGTGATGAGCAGCTTTCGTTCATTAAATTTGCATAGTCTCTCATTCACATATAAAATGTATACATTTCAAATCTAACATTGCGACATTGCAAAAGTTCATAACTACATCCAGTTTTCGACCTACCGTAAACATGAACCTATAACCACCACCACCGAAAATAGTCATGATTACACGCGAAACACACACTCGCGTGGTCACTAAAATACTCTTAATTCTGGACACTGCTCTTGTTGGTTAGAGAACAGAAATAGAAAACAAACAGCGTGTTATTAATATACTATAATATGAAGTATCCACATCAATCGGCATGTTATTTATATACTATAACATGAAGTATCCACATCCACGGCATCTTATTAACATACTATAATTTGAATGATCCACATCCACGCATATCTTGATATCGACCCTGCCCTGCTTCACCCCCTCCCCCATAGACACATTTTAATTGTCTATATCAAAATTCCGCTCAAGCTATTTAAGTACCAACTGAATTCAACTCCAGGTCACAAATTATCCTCTAATTTATCCCACCTCGAGTTTGTGCCTTGCTGATAAGAGAGCCAGGTAAAAAAATAATAAATAAAGAGAAAATCACATTCAATATATCCTACTTGATTATTAGTCGGGCGCTCAACAACGACGAGTTACTTAACAGACATTTCTCCCCTTCTTTTAGTTGTTTTCCTTTTCATCCACTTAGGTAAATAAACACTGTCGGACTCGCGTGCATAATGCTTGCGTACCTGGTTGTGGTACAAACACAACCGACTTCATCAGACGACGGAGATTTCATGTTCTTTTTTTTCTTTCTTTTAAATGACGACATATCAGTAATATTGACCCTGGAACGCCATGAATTCAGCTGAAAATACTTCATAATTTAACAATGCGTCTTTTCTTCCATGCTATCAACGAAGAGCTAAATAATTGATTCTCGCGACTTGATACTGCATGCCGAGGGCGATCGTTGCAACTGATGTCAACAGAACAGAAAACTGATGCTGGGCTTTTCAGTTAGTTCAAGGTTCAAATGATCAGATGCGTTTTAGTATTTAACTTCACGGCTTTAATTATAAAAGGTATTATATAATAAAATACATTACAATCGCGTTTCTAAATGTTTTTAGATCAAGAGCCAGATGTCATCAATCACAAATTTTAACGCAATCCCCATTGATCCTATCACTTGCCACCCAAAAATGTTTCTCACTTCAAATTACTCTATTTAAACATGCAACTTAGTTCTTGTGTTCATCATTACTATCCATATATAAAGAAACGAAAAGAAACCATTTTATAAGAACGGCTTACGTTTTTTTTTATACATATATTTTTCATTTCATTTCTTTCCGTAGCGTCGCGCAAAAACGAATGGAAAAGAACAGAACACTTTATTTGGGCCTCCGAGCCGATTATTAAGTTACTACAATTAAAAGAACATTATTTTTAATTTAAAAATTTATAGGCCCCTGATAGTCTTAAATAGCAGGATTTGAAATGAAAAAGGATTTTTTTTTTTACACAGTTCATGTTTTCACTCCACGCAAAGCATTACGCTTTGTTGGTGTTTATTTGCGTGGCTGGTGTTTGTTTTGTCTTCCCAATTAAGTCGTTCCGCACACGCATTCTTGTCTTATTATAATCTCATCAGCGTTCGTAGCCACGGATTTTACGTTGGCTGTTTTGTTTTTGTTGTTTTTACCGTGTTCCCAAACACTCGACTTTAAGAACCCGCACACGGCACTACTACACACTAAGTACAAATGGTGATTAGAAAACATGTTAGAAAATCTCACAAGGGTGTTGGTATCGGGTAAAAGTGTCCCTCCTCTAGGTCTCCAGCTGGAAGCTAACGGTAAATCTCCTATCTCCGATGACCGCGTCAAGTCCCCGTGCTGGGCATGTGGAGACACAGACTGGGTACTGAGGGAGAAGCTCTCTCGGGTACGTCTTTTGTTGCTTTCCTCACTCCCCACCAATCCCCTCCCTCCCCCTAGAGACAGCCAGTCCCACGAGGGGGGGGGACGCTGCCCGCCGCGCGGGCCCCGGCGCCTCCGATCAATGGGAGATCTTTAAACGGCCGCGTGCGCTAAGCCAACGCCCCTCGACGCCAGGGACGCGCCCTGTCAACCACGGTAGAGACCAATCACGGAGCAGCCCTTGGGTTTCGGGGGGCGGCAATTTTCGTGGCCCGGTTTGCCACTTTTGTGGCGGGCTTGTAATTGATAAAAGAAAACGCTCCCCGGGCGAAGGAGAAGACAAGGAGGAGGGGGGATCGACATAACAGGCGTGCGGCGTTGTTATGGACGGAGGACAGGGGGCGAGAGAACAAAACACAACGAGTTTTGTGGGTGGGGCGACAGGATGAGCCGGCCGGACCGTTTTATGGTCCCAGACTGGCACCACGAAGGAAACATTCCTCCCTGGTAAGAGGCAGACAGTAGTCCGTCCAAGTCCCGGGCAGACAAACTCAGACAAGGACGTCGTTGGCTTTGGTTTTCCCCTCAGATAAGCAAGCATACCATGGGATAACTTGGAAGAAATTACATGTTAATATTACAGTTTTTTGTTTTTGTTTTATCTTATTTGAGTCTTATTATAAAATTAATTATGATTAATAATCATTAATTTTTAACCTTTTAAAAA
>MUZC01000331.1:254153-267541 GCA_002072015.1 Radix auricularia | reverse complement strand
GGTTTAACCACATGTCACTCTGATCTTTACCAATCTAATGAAATAATGGGGGAGATTTATTTGATTTTTATCTATTTTAATTCTGTATGCAAATATTTATTATTAAATAACAACAGTGGTTGTTAAGCTAAACAAATAAAAACGAAAGAAGGCGATGTCTATATAAACACACAAAATGTGTGTTTAAATAGCGAAAAGGATAAAGGTTAAAGTTTGTTGTCAAGACAAACAATGTAATTCGCGCTATATCAGCTGAAACAATCGCTTGCAGTGTAACCACCTTAAAAATTACTTTTCAGATGCGCGTTCGCGCGTATACTAGATGAGCGAATTCGCGTGCAGTGTAACCACAGCCTAATGTTGCAGAGTATTCCAGTCATGCTTCTAATAAAACGACCGCTGCGGCATTGTGCTTTTTTTTTTTTTTTTTTTTTTTTTTTTTTCTTTTTTTGGCTGTTTTGTTTTTTTTGTTTTGAAGATGCATGCAACTTCCCCATGGCACGTAAATGGCTTAAACAAAAACCCGACCACCGTACTAATATATTGACTAGCTCATACTCAATTCACTAACACATCCTCACTTTTCTTTCACATCCTCACTTTGCTTGCACATCCTCACTTTGCTTGCACATCCTCACTTTGCTTGCACATCCTCACTTTGCTTGCACATCCTCACTTTGCTTGCACATTCTCACTTTACTCGAACGTCCTCACTTGACTAGCTCATCCTCACTTTACTTGCACATCCTCACTTAGCTTGCACATTCTCACTTAACTTGCACATGCTCACTTAACATGCACATCCTCACTTTTCTTGCACATTCTAACTTGACATGCATATTCTCACTTAAGATGCACATTCTCACTTAACATGCACATCCTCACTTGACTTGCACATACTCAATTCACTATATAGCACATCCTCACTTTACTTGCACTTCCCCACTTTGCTTGCACATCCTCACTTTACTGGCACATACTCAATTCACTTGCACATCCTCAGACACACACGACTCGACAGCCAGCAGTTTCAAGTTTGTGTAAGTCCTTACCGACTTACCGGCCATGGATTGCACAGGGGCGCTTTCGGCATAGGAAAACTAGGCAGCCGCGAAGGGCCTCTGATTACTCACATCATTAGCGGGGGCCTCTCACAAGAATCTTTCCAATTAAAAAAAAAAAAACATTTAGGGTTACTAAATTCACTTCGTCTAAGCCCCCCCCCCCCCCAATTCCTTGAGGCCCGCCCTGGATCACAATTCAAAAATCCGCGTGGAACTGCCTGACACTCTTGTCGGCGTGGGCGCTTATGAATATTTCGGCGATGAGATTTTTAAATTTATATAAGAAATTGTTTACATGCTACACTCACAATTACTCACAATCTGGTCCCATGAAAAAGGTAACGAGATGGGAGCTCTCCAATCCGGGCGCTTGGAGCTGGGGGTGGGGAGGGCGCGAGATAGGAATGGAGTGAACAGTAAATTAAAAACTCAAATGTTGACTAAATCACATTCTTAATGAGCCACTACTGGTTGCCATATTCTCTGATATCGAACTTGACACCCCAATCCTCCAATAATGATTGCACGTTAAAAATATAAACAGAGTTAACATACTAACTCACCTTTCAATCTGTCGTGAATTTCTTTTTTTTTCTTACAAGCCCTTCGAAAATATCAGACCGTACTCTAGACACGACAATGTGAAACGCAACCGATAGAATCTGACGCTTAACTTAATTAATTCATTTTTAAAAATTATTTTTAAAAATCTTTTTCCACGAGAAAAACAAAAGATTTCGATGCCAAATTTAAAATATTTGTGTGTGTGTGTGTGTGTGTGTGTGTGACAGTGTGTGTGATAGTGTGTGTGTATGTGCGTGTGTGTGTGTGTGTGTGTGTGTTTGTGTGTTTGCGAATGTCCATTTGTATCGCCACCCCACATGCTCAATAGCCATGCATAGCAAAGTCGTGTAATCGTTTATGACTTTATTAATTAAACGATTCATAAAAAGTAGAGGACGAGATTAATTATTTCTTTTTTTTTCTCCTTTAAATTTCAATTTTTAAAGCAGTTAGATCTAGTATGCAGACAGATTTTATCAATTTAATTTTAAAATTTCATGCTTTAAAAAAATTATAAAATTACTTTATTAAGAAAAAATCAGATAATAGAAAAAAAAGAGGAAAAAAAAGTCAGCAGGGCGTTTGGGACACGCATGCAATTCATCTGCAAAGCCGATCAGTGAAATCATTAAGTATTAAGACAATGAGATTTTTAACAATAACAGAATCAGAAATAAATGTTTAAATGTAGTGTCAATAAAAGGTTTGTACATGTCCCGAACTAAAAAATGTACCTATCCGAAAATTGAAAGATATATTTGCATCTCATCTCTGGACAGAAGTAGCTTTTCCACATTTTCATACGGAGGTGGGGGCGGAGGGGTTATAACAACATCCTTTGTACCCCCGCTCCTTTTTCAAGCCAGCCATATTAAGAAACACACCAGCAAGAGCTGACGTCAACGACATAATTAAAACTAAAAATAAAAATGGACATAGTAGCTTTAATTCCTTTGTAGAGTTTATAGCAGTCGTCCGTGTACTAAGAACAAATTTATGGTTTATGTTATATATAAATAAATAGATAAAACAAATAAAATGTTTGTTTTTTTAATTTAAAATTATAAAACAAATTAAATGGCTTTGGTATTTTTTATAGGCTTAATTCATTTCGAAATACTCACATATTTTCACAAATTTCCTACAGGTATATTTTTACTGTTAGGTACCGTTTAGACTCGCGTTGTTTTTATCTCACTGCTAAGTCTCGCAATGCAGTAACTTACTATTTAGCCTTACGATGTTCTAACGCGTGTTTAGACTCACGCTGTTGTAAGAACTGTTTGTTTTGTATTGACTTTGCATCAGACTTTACACACAAAAGAAACTGGCCATCGTCCATTTGGTAAACTGTGATGAGATGATAAGGTGTGGTTTCACCATCACTAATCATTCCTATTACTATAATAATTAAGGTCTATCCTTAAAAAAATAGAGGTGAAATAGAACTGAGTAAAAAATGTTTGTCAATGGTGACATCATGATTTCGAGATTTTACAATCAGGGATTATCTTCCCATTTTCGGATTCCTTTCTCTGCTATTGACGCAGTTTGGCGCTTTGAAATTGGTTAAATGAGTTGTAGAATCTTTATGAGTCATGAGTATTTAGAAAGTCCATAATTGTGATAAATGAGGAAGAAGCGGGCAACGTTGGTCAGTTTTCATTATTCACATTATTCACGTTCCTCCAAGTCAGAACATCATGGTGGACAGTGATACGTCATTGGTACAAGGATGGTCCAAAATTGTGCTCACTCTCTTAAGTAGAGGGTGGTCCAAATTTGTTCTCAATCTCTTAAGAAGAGGGTGGTCCAAAATTGTGCTCACTCTCTTAAGTAGAGGGTGGTCCAAAATTGTGCTCACTCTCTTTGGAAGAGGGTGGTCCAAAATTGAACTCCCGCTCTTAAATTATGGGGGGGGGGGGGCGCACTGGCTTTAGTCCGCTCAACCCCATCCATTTAATCAACCATAGGGGGAGGAGTCACGCATCAGTGACGATGTGTGACTAGGGGCGGATGTGTATAAAAATGTGACGTTACATCACCCCCCCCCCCCGCAACTTTAAATAAAAGTCCCCTAAAATATTTGATTGTTTACAATTTATTTAATGACGTTTTCAATGGCTCACCGCGTGTTACGATACTAGAGTGCATACTTACACTAAATACATATTTAAATGACAAAATACTTATTTGCAACATGCTAATTTTTATTGAGAAAATTATGGCTTTGGAGAGGGGCGTCTAAGTTTTGTGACGTCATAGCGGAACAAGGGGTTGGGGTTTACGTATTTGTGACAAAGTATGACGCGGGTGAAAGGGTGAGGGGGGTGAAAATTGGTAACCTCACGTGACGTCATTTATGGACGTCCCCCTTAAATTATGAAGGGGTGACACCATGAGCTACCGCCCCGGGTGACACCAACCCTAGCGACGCCCCTGATTTCGAGTAAATTAAAATTTATGATGTCATAAGTAACACTTAATCAACGTTCTTGTTGCTAAATGAGAAAGAATGTATCCTTTTTATGTCATCATTTAACCAACAACGGAGTGAAAAAAAAACTGTACCAAAACAAAACGACAAAACCTTATCATTATCCTTTGTCATCTTGTCGGTTTGTCTCCTTGTCGCTTTGTCATGGAGCAAATAAAAAAACGTGTGTTGACAAGTGATGAGCGTGTCTAATTGACAACATAACCATGCAGCCGAGCTGAACAATCATTCACGTGGAACATATGGAACTCGTATGCATAAAATGATCTTGGCAAGGAATGTAATTATCGGATATCCGTTTTCAATATATTCCAACATTATAGAGGGTTAATGGATTCAGGAACTTTCATCTCCATTTTGTAACGCAGTAAATCATCGGAAGAGCTGTCTTCATTTTCTGTCTCTGAGTCAGACTTCATTACTGCTATTAGCTTAATACGCTTTTCATTTAGTTTGAAAAGTAGGCGAAGTGCTAGAACAATTGTAGGAAAACTTTATCAAAATTTTGAACATTTCCATCAGTCAATAGTTTAAAATCAAAATGTTCGTGTAATCTTCAGGAAATTTGTTATTATTTTTTTAAATTTACTTTTTGACTTCCAATAACTTGTAAGTGATGGGTCGACTAATCCTACAAAAATAATTTAAGTTAACATTTTAAACGATTAATGGATACATTAATAGTTTATTTCCGCATTCCTAATTTTATCTATAGTTAAACTTTTTCACCTTTAAAAAAAAGTTGTCATATTGTAAAATTATTTTTGTGACGTTATGATATTATTTTTTCTCAACAAACAGTTGTGACTTGCTACTATATAGAGTAACTGTTACCAAATTATTCCTTGTGGTCTTATAGTTATTGTTGTTTGTGAACTAAAACTGGCACTGAATCGATGAGTAAAAATAACAATATAAAATTTTGTTCCATTAACATCTATTAGTCTAACGCCAATTAGCCTGAAGCCGTTTTGTCTGCAACCGTTTTGACTGGGGCCGTTTTGACTGGGGCCCTTTTTACAGGGGCCGTTTTGACCAGGGCCGCTTTGTCTGTGAACATTACCTGATATATGATCCCAGTCAAGCTATGGCTATAGTCTTGTTACAATCAGAGTAAATTACGCCGGTTTTCTCACTAACACTATCACTTTTAAACATTTAAATACTCATGCATTCGTGTGAAAGAGCAAAAATAATCTGAAATCGACTTAAACGAAAAACCAATAGAAATTTTTAAAGATTAAAAAAATTAGGCTATTCATAATGAATTGTCGGTCGAATTTTGACAGAAAAAAAAAAGTTTCTTTTTTCTCTTGACATGTCATAGTGTATCCTAGCAAAGCCCACCTTGGCTCTGTAATTCATCGCCGCTAAGTTTTAACTTATTTAGATTCATTTTATTTAATTTTTATTTATTTATTTATTTTTCGTTGAAGATGGTCCTTTGCCGAAACGTTCGATGGTTTGTGGGGTCTTGTCAGGCTCACTCATACCCAGTTTCTATCTATACAAATAGACAAATATGTAGACTAAGTCTTATTGCAGTCTCACGCACATTTTGTTCACTTCCTATAACTATAATCAAAGACACATAGTAGATTAAATAATTATTTTTAAAAAAAATTAAAAATGTACAATAAAAATACTATTTTTAAAATAAATAACATGAACAAATAATAAAATGAAAAAGTGAAATTAATTAGAATTTATTAATTTGAATTTTATTTTTGAAATATATTAATGAGTATATGAATATGTCAATGGAAAGCTTGATATCTTGGGATCTTAATTAGCATTTTTTTAAACAAAGAAATCACGTTTTGTTTTTAAAATATAAATGGAGATTAAAATATGTTGTTAAAAAATAAAATAATAAAAAAGGTTCTTTTCTAGAAATCCAACAACAGGTTATTTAAAGAATAACTAAGTTTAACGACCCGTTACTCATATGCCACCGGGATAGGACAGCTACCGTTACAGCTGTTGTCCGTTGGCAGTTCATTGCTATTAAATAAACAGTGGTCACCTGGTGAAATGGATTCGGCTGTTTACAAGACTCGATGGACACAGGTCAGTGGCGAGTCATAGAGTCACAGGGGTATAGAAGACATTAAAATGAGTTTTCTTCCTTTAAAACCCGCCCGGGCCCGTGTTTCATTCATCGTGTCCAGCACGGTGACAGGTAGATAAAGATGTTGACACACACTCGTGACAGGCCGGGCCCACGGCCTCACACCCCCGACCATGCGTGACGGGCAGGAGCCACGCCTCCAGCACGCGACTCCACGCGCCCGGTGTTGTTGAGTCAACAAAAACACAATGGCGTAGATCAACTTCCGCCTTGGGCGTGTGTACAGATCATTTTGAAGTGTCAGATAGAGATAATGGATGCTGACAATAAGAACCGAGACCAGAGTCCTCAACGGTCTATAAACTTGGGCACATTTAAGTCTAACATAGACATTGAAAATGTACAGGCCATAAGTGGTGTTAGATGCCCGATCTGCTGGTGAGCTTTTCCTTTGTTTTTTTCTCTCCGAGCCGTGTCTGTGAAAGTCACAACAGAGTGACATGTTTGTAATGAGGTCTAACAGAGACACCAGGCAGCTAAATTACTCTTCTTATCGTTGTATAGCAACACGAGTGAGTTTAAGTTAAATAGTTCACCTATTTATTTTATTGGGAACTTTTTCCCTTCTTTTTTTTCTTCGGCTTTAATAAGAATAGACCACACTTGCAGACGCGGAAAGCAATAGACCAGTAATCGGATGGGTACACACCCCAGGTTGCTACCTTTCTTCACATTCTGGGACATTTCTCTTATCTTATAATAAATATAATAATAAAATAGGAAGAAAAAAATCAACGTTTGCGTTCAAATAGACGAGTTAAAAGATAGAAGAAAGTAACAAACTTTACGTGTGGCCTCCACCACCCACAATTTTAATCCTTCATACTTCAAATCTTCCTATTGCAACTAAAAGAGGTATTGCATGGGGGTGGGGTAAGGCAGCAGCGTCTGGTGATAAGGAGGGGTCCAATATCACCAAATCGGATCCACATCACCTAGTAGTCTCCACATTGCCATGTTGTTGTTTTCATTCTAAACCAACCCCCCCCCCCTTTTTTTTTTTGTCACCGCAATCTTGACTTGAAGCTTGAATTTGAAGCGCGAAAGCGTTGCTGTACAAATGTATCCTTTCATCCCTGCCCTAAAAACCCGTTTTCTTGTTTATAATATATTTTTTTTGTTATTGAGAAACAACAACATGAGCTCTAATAAAGTTTATCTCAATGTAGCGATCGATAAATAATTTTCTGGGTTTCAAAGTTTTCATAGATGTGAACCGTATACCAGAAACATGAAATGTTCAAAATGTGACAGTTGAGCGTAATTTTTTGCTGCTGAAGGTTTGCTGGATAAAGATGCAGCTTACAAGACGATCACGCTTAGAAATTTAGACACAACAAAATGTGCATCTTCTCCAACCTACACTTCTTTTTGTTTCTTTTTTTCTATTTCTTTTTCTAACGCATTATAGGATTCCATTTATAAAAAAAAATAATTATTATATTCGATTCGATTCTTAATTTCATTGCTCTCCTAATTCTTTCCATCTACAGACTTCCTGTCTGTCAATGACGATCTCCCCCCCCCCCCCGCCACCAAATCCCTTTTCCCTCAAGTTTATGATTAAGTCTCCGTTATGTTAAGCCAGAAATCGTGTCGGTGATCTTCGATCTCAATTCGCCCGGTGCAGTGGATGGGATCGAACTCATTCCTCGCCGTCCGTCCCAAGTGACGTAAACATGATTACCCCCGCAACTTGGAACAATTCCCTTTCCTGCGGCTAGTTTGCGACTGGAAGAGGGGGGTCGGGGTGGCCCTCACAGACCACGGCCCCCGTGATGGGAGACTCGGCCCCGGGGAGAGATGATCGTCTTTCTGTGAGTGACCCCTCCCTCACCCTCCATCCGTCCACCCTCCCGACAGACCCGTCCCCCGGGGTCCGGAAAGCGCACATATTCCTATGCAGCACGGCTTCGTAGCGCCCCGCCGAGACGGGGAGGTTTGTTCTATAACAAGGCTAATTTCACAACAACTATTGACGTTATTCAATTTGCGGACATTTTCCTGTCGGCTCCGGGCCAAAAGGTTGGAGAATTTCGCCTCTGGACCGGAGCCAGCTATGGCAAAGTGGGTTAACGGAGCAAACAAATTGATGGAAACATGCGTCTGCGTGCGCCGAAAAATTGACTTTAACAGACTCATCCGGGCAGGCGACATCTCTGCGATATGGAGCCGCGTCCTTCCCTTGAACAAGCGCAGCCCAAGTAGAAAATCTAATATTTCCTGCAAGTAATTCCGATAAAAATCGGCCCCCGCGATTAGCCTAAGTGCTTTAGAACAAATGCACACGATTGAATTCAGTAGTGGTGCGCCTCTTTGCCGACAGCCATCCAGCGGGCACCGACATTGGTGTGTAGCACAGGGGTTGATGATGGTAATGAGACACAGGGCTACTATTAAGTGAACGTTAATTCATTTGTAGTTCGCAGGGCTGGCTGAGTTACCCCCACCACTCCCACCCCCACAACCGTCTGTTCTCTATTACGTCTCTTTGATCGCTTATACTCCCCCACCCCCACCCCTGTCCCCAACCTTTTTCCCCCAAAGAAAGTCATTATTTTACTTGCCGGGGGTTTAAAAAAAATGATTAACCCTTCACAAAATTGTAGTATGAAAGGGATATTTTATTCAATTTGTTCAATCGGGGTACTGCGTCCTGGTATGACCATAACGTTATTAGAGTTGCATTGAAGGGAAAATGGTTTCATCTTTCCTTTGTAAATAAAAAGCATACGTTAAAAAAAAACAAGGAGATAAAGTCAATGATCTCTGTGAAAACCAAATTACTGATTACGATAATACAATAACAGGACAAAATTTGTACTTGAAGTGACCATACAGGACAAAAAACAGAGTTTAAGTTAATCATTCAGCTGTCCTCAATAAATCCAATGAAGGAAATATCAATTTTCAACTAACGTCAGAAAGAGCAAAAAAGGAGAAGAAAATAAAAACTTTAGTCTCTGGCTACCAATGTCTGTGTCAGACTCCTGGCACCAGTAGGCATCGAAATAACTTCATTGTTATTGTTATAAATGTAATAAGTAATAATCATTTTTCAATATTTTGAACGCGGTGTGTGACTTACACTGTGTCTTTGGACTGACCATAGCAGTCAATATTTTTATATGATAATCAAAGTAAATAGGCTCTAAAATAAAAATAAAATAAAAATAAGTATTTTTGCATGGCGTAAATCAGTGGTTCGCAAAGTGGTCCCTAAGGACCCACAGGAGTCTCCGGTACCATTTAGAGGATCCTTGGAAATTTTAAATTGATTTGGGGGTCCCTGAACAATTTCAGGGGATACGCGGAAGGTTTAATACAAAATAATAAAAATGTGTTCCAATTTTGTTATTGTGGAAATTAAAAAACAAAAAAAACAATCACTAATTTTTATACTAATTGAATACCATCTTATCTTATCTTATATGTTACAGACGCTCCTTCTGAACAGAAGATTATTGCGTCCTACGTATATCTATGGTTTGTGTTTAGTACTGTATTCTTATTAGAGTTTTAAATGATGATAAAGTGTTGGCTTTCCTGGTTTCTTCAGGCAACCCAATCCACACCCGAATACCGGACGGAAAGAAAGAAAACTTGTATGTGTTTGTTCCTGCATATGGAATAAGAAAGTTGTTTTTATCCTTATGTCTATCTGAGGGTTGTATTAAGTTATCTTTGTGTTGTATTTCTAAATTGGAGTTAATTGCTTTATGTATAATTACTAATTTACTTTTGGTTCTTCTACCCTCTACTGTTTCAAGGTTTACTGATTTAACTAATGGCTAATGGTGTTTCTCTTGTGAGTTTTAAATATTCTTCCAGTAATGAATCTGGCAGCTCTTTTTTTTTTTTTTTTTTTGAATTTGATCTAGTTTATCAATATTTTCTTTGGTGCATGGGTCCCATACAGAAGATGCATATTCTAGTATAAGTCTCACAAGGGTGAGGTAGCATTTTAGTTTTATATCTTTATTACATTTGTAAAAGTTTATTTTTATAAAACCTAAGGTTTTGTTTGATTTTTTAATAACTTCATTGGTATGGGGATTCCATGATAGTTTCCGATTTATTATGACTCCTAAGTATTTTGCATAATTAGTTTGGGTTAGTTCTTTTCCATGAATGAAATATTTTGAATTTATTTGTTTCTTTTTCTTTGTAACTCTTAGCAGTTGACACTTTTCTGGATGGAAGGACATACTCCAGTTAGTTTCCCATTTTATTAATTCATCTAAGTCTTTTTGTAAAATTTTGCTGTCTTGTTCTGACTTGATTGTTCTATAGATTATACAATCATCAGCAAATAACCTAACTTTTGTTCCTGTAGAGATATTGTTGGGTAAATCATTAAAATAAATTACAAATAGTAAGCTTAGGTGCTATCAATCATGAAATACAATGCTGTTTACCTAGAAAAGGAAGCAGAGCTACCGTAATTTCTACAGCCATAATAATACTTATATATTGAAAGGTCCAGTTTGGTGCGTAAAAATGCGGAATTCATGTAAGTAAGTCACAATAATACTATATTGCAAGGTTAGGTAATTTCCGATGTTTCGGTAAGTGATATTTATCTATAAAATAATTGTATCTCAATTGACTATCACATCATCATATAGATCTAGATCTATTTTTTTTTTCAAAACGCTTTACTGCAGCATTTCATTGAAAAAGTTAATAATTTTTATCAGTGGTTTGTAACAACAGATAAGAGAGTGAGTGAGCCGAAGAAAACTTGCTCACAATACAGTGTTGTTGAATATTTGAAGTATTTTTTTAATGTTTTGAAAAAGATACGAAAGGTGAAATATTATTTACTGAATAAAAAATATTTTTTTGAAGTTATAGCATATACTCTTGACTGTATGGCGTATTTAAAACAAATTGTACTGAATGTTTTTTTCCATTCAATGTCATTCATAGAAATCATTTATTAGAAAAGATGTTAGTGACAGTTTGCATGGATCACTAAATTTTATCATTACAGAAGTTAATAAAATCAAAACAAAAATCTTCAATGAGAGATTATTTGCTCAACATTATTCGGAAAGTAAATTAAACTATAATCATTTACTTTTTCAAACAAAAGTTACTTGTTATTTATCAAAAAGTGAATTTTAAAATTGATTTTATGCTCTCTTTTATTCACTGATGGAATTGCTGGAAAGCAAAATGCAATGAATTTCGACACAATTTAACTTTAAAAGAGGCATATTATTATTCTTTATGACTGATTTATTTGCCAAATTTAACGAAACTGATATGAAACTAGAAAGTGACGAATTAAATTTAATCAAAACAGAAAGCGTAAAATCTGCGTTTGTTGCAAAACTTTTTCTTGGGGAAAAGAAATCTTGTGAATTGGAGAATTTTCTAAGTTTCCAAATAATATCGAATTGCAAAAAAGAGACGAAGATTTGCTGCATGGCTTAACGTCAACACTAAACGGCTCCTCATGCAGACCTGAACCAAAGATTTTAGGACATTCTTAATTTGAATATTACCGACTGGCAGTCGAACACTTTGGCGTGTGGACAAACTTAGATCCCAAAGACAGATGAAACCATACTACACTTGGAGGTAAGTGGGCAAGTTTTAACTATAAAAAGGGGTCGATGGGTCAAAAACGTTTGGGAACCACTGGCGTAAATGAATACCTCTCCTTTCCCCGCGCATTTCTTTCCAGTTGCCATACGCACCATTTGAAGACACATGCAATACTGACAAGTCTCGAGTTTTTCTCTCTCGTACGACCACACAGCACGTTTGACTGTAGAGACATCAGCCTTATGGCCAAACCATGGTACACTACAACGCCCTCTTCTTACCTCCCTGCTTCAGTGCTTCTCACAACACGCGACCTGTGTCTCGCGAGACGTTCAAAGGTTACTTACTGGTAGCTGGTGCCGGCCAAAATTAAAACGGTTCGTAAACTCATACGTTTTGAACACATTGACTTAGCTTTCAAGTCTGTCTTTCTTTTTTTTTCTAAATATTTATGTTTTATATTTTTTCTATATTATAGTGAAATTATCTAAACTATTGTTTTAATTCGTATAATTATCAATATAATGTTACTTATGAATACCACGGCTAAGATCTGTGATAGTTTCTGGTTGCTTTTTAATTAAAAAATTTAAAAAATGAAGCTATTTTTACATATATTCATATATTTTAAAATACCAGAATAAGAATACACGCAACAACCTAGTTTGTTTGCTTTTTTAACTTCCTGACCAATTCTGAGAATAATCTCAAAACTCGAGACTAATATACCAAAACAAACAAAAGCTGGAGATTATAAGAAATCATAGTTGCCTTCCTTTCCCGCTCATCCTAATCTGATTTGTCGTCTGCGCTAACAACGCCAAAAAAACGACCATTTCCGAGTGCTTTGATCAAAGCACACAGTTATTTCCGAACTTTACCCCGGGAAGACGTCGGGAATGTCCGTTAGGAAATGTAGAAAATGCTTAACCTATTCTTCACACCCCCTTCTCGGCCATGTGCTTGCCATTGGCCTGTTTCGTTTTGGGAGTAACAACCCTCAGAGCTGGGACCGCACCGCGGGTTACAAGGCCATTTTTGTGTATAGTTCAAAGAGTGAGAAGGAGAGAATGAGAGAGAGGATTATAGAGAAAGAAAAGTGAAGGAAGACAATAGAAGGTGCATGGGGAAAATTAGAGAGAAAGGAGAAGTATTGTTATGGGATGAAGTGAGAACTATAAAAAAAAAATTAAAGTAAAAAGAGATAGAGATAACGAGAGAAATGTGTATAAAGAAATAGCTACTACACATTTACATTTTGTACTGTAATTTTTATATATCTTTTTTAATTGAAATTTTTTTTTAAATATGTGAAGGAAATTTTAATTGGTTGGATACGGAATGAGTTTTCACAAATGACATTTGAAAGGCGAGGCTTGTGAGACCTTACAATACGCCAGTTCCTCTAGTTCAATGATAGGAGAGTCACCAAAAGAATCTGACTCTGTACTTAAGGGCCGTCCATAAATGACATCAAGCGATTTCGGAGGATTTTCTACCCCCCCATCCGTCACAGGTCTTAACAAAAACTTAGAGACCCCCCCCCACACACTTTTTTCCAATATGACTTCACAAA
>MUZC01000331.1:203266-254120 GCA_002072015.1 Radix auricularia | reverse complement strand
TAGGTGCATGACGTCATTTTTATGGACGGCCCCTTTTTGACTTGCTATAATGAAAATTAGAATATAACTAAAATCATCTAGTCTCGAAATTACTAACCCATTATTTCAAAGTTAATTTAATAACAAACATTACTTTAAATAATAAACGTAGTTAATATAAAACTCAAATGTCGTAAAAATTTCGAAGTTATATGTATGGTTTACATTGAATGATTTGATTATCATATCATGTGTATAACTATATTGATGTGAGTCACTGTGAGCCCGGATTCTAGCTAGGGTAAGGCGCTGTATAAATTATAATATAATAATTATTATTATTATACATATTTCCATCACAGTGATATTAATAGAGAAGAGTTAAAATTTTTCGAAATTTATCAATGAAAAAATAGAAAATTTTTAAATAAGTATAATACAAACTAACACAATAACACAATATAACATCAATGAAATCCTCATAAATATAGCGCTAACAGACAAAAGCATATGTTCACCAAAATCAAGATATCTAAGTTGTTTTTAAAAAAATCAATTCAGATTTTTCAACAGAAACAGACTTTCGCCCCTTCAGCACCCCTACAGCCTCCCTGAATAATTGATTCATCTGCACACCCCCCCCCCCATAATTTTACTGTCAGACCAGACCAACCCCCACCCCAAAAGCATTTTTTTTTAAAGCACCAAAAATAGACGCCCCAAAAAAAAACTGAAATTTGACGGCTATTTGGTGACGGGCGCTAGAACGTGGTTCACATTACGACAACAATGCACAAAGACAAATAACGGAGCGCGAGGGATGCAGACAGAACGGCGCACTGGGCTCCGCTCTGTCCTTTTATCCGCGATGCTTACCGCATGTGCCTGGGCTCACCTCCTATTATTTGCCCTTCTTTTGATCTTGCTTCCCCTTCCCCCCACGACACATGGTGGTCGTCCTGAAGAGGTCGCATCGAATACAATAGACGAACGCTTCTGTCGCGGTTTGTTCCGGGTATTGACAAGGCGATGATTTGATTCAGTTTTTAGTATCATTTTAAAAAAAAAAAAAAAATTTAAATCCCCCAAAAAGCTAATTTCTAAACGACATGGAGTTAATTGGCTGTCTGGTTGGAAGTATAATATTCGGCAGATTTTCGTTATGTTAAAAGAAAAATGAGAGAATCAGACATTGAAATGTGAATACAGTGAGTTGTTTCATTGAAGGATATCTTTGTCTTATTTGTATTTGCCAATATGTTTGTGCTTAGCAGCCACTAAACCCTGCAAGTCCAGCCCCCAGCTATATGAGTTTTCCTTAAATAATAATATTTCAAGTTATAAACTTAAGAACAACCCCACTATGAAGTGATGTGTCAACCTTTTTTACGGTGTGCCGGATAAACGCAAACCGTGGAGATTCCAGCAGCCGTTTATGCGGACTGTGGAGAGTATTCTCTTGGTGTCTCTCTGAAGTCCCAGAAGCCGTCTGAAGACACGAGAAACTTGATGGACCTAATGGTCTACACGAGCATAAACGCCGAACTTTGACCTATGCGTTTGTAGTCTTCTGCCTTTAAATATCTTCTATCAAGTCGCTGCTTCTCGTCTGCCACGACCCCGTGTCTCTTTTGGGGGAGTTTTATTCCGAATTAGTTTTACACCTGGTTGTCATCCTCTTAGTCACTTGGTCTTGAGCCTCATTTCCTCAAGTTGGTGTCTGCACTTTGGCGAAATATTAAGAATCATTACGCGATACCAACTTTTAATAATATAATAATAAACATTGAAGACTAGATATACACAATGGATTAGCGTAGGACGCAATAATCTTCTGTATAAAGAAGCGTCTGTAACAGATAATGTAAAAAAATGTAACGTAATTCCCTATAATTATGTGCCTTTGTGTTGCCATGATCTTACGATGTTGAAATACATGCACTCGCTGTTCTCATCCCCCAGTGAATGATGAAAGTATGTTGAGTTTTAATGATGATGGGCGGCTTTTCCAGTGTTATTTCATCTGGAAACATTTCTAGGATAACTTAAAACGTGCAATAATTATGACAGCGGTCGTTTCGAAGTCAGCATTTCCGTCGGGCAAACACAAAACTGCAAAAAAACAAAAAATCTATGCACTAAACCAGACTACTTACAATGCCACAAGTACATCGGGTGCGATATATTCTCTTGTATTTACTAAAAATCTTTCAATATTGAAGTAGAAAATCTGCGATAAAAAATAGGTAAATTCTTTCAACTACTAATACTTTATTGAAAAAAAGAGCTTGGGGTGAAAAACAAGTTATCGTTTTATTTAAAGAAAAAATATTTTAAAATAAATTCTACACTCTGGTTAATCTGTAAAAAAAAAATCGTTCTAAGGAACTTTTATAAATATATAGTTAATTATGACCTTAATAAAAAAAAAAAACAATACACTATTTACATTACATTGCTAATGTCAGTTATATTTACCAAGAAATATTTCTTAGCTTGTAACAACTTTCACTAGCATTTTTTAAAAAAAAAAAAAAATTTAAAAAAACATTTAATTAAAAAAGAAAAAAAGAAAGAAAAAAAAATCCAACCAAAAACAAAAAGAAACAACTATTCAAAATTTATCTCTACGCTGGCTTCCTTAACCTTCGAACATAAACACATGGACGTGGGAGAATGTTTAAAAATGAATTGTTCCCAACTAAAAATTAATGTTATATTAAGTGACGAACTTCAATGAGATTTTGGGGCATGGCTCAACTTGTGTAACCATGTTCTAAACATGTCAATGTTTTGTTCCGTACTTACCTAAACTATTAAAGATCATTTCATTTCAAAATCTGAAACCAATATCATGGGCATGGGCCTTTTCCTCATAAAAATTCATACATACCTAATTTTGTCCCGTAAAAATGTTTTAAAATTTATAAATTATAATATAAATATACTATTGTCTTGAAAAAACGGCCTAGGGAAATGTAGAAATATTAAATTTAATGGATTTTTAAAAACATTACTTATGAATTTTTAATTTAAATTCCATCAACTTTCGTAAGAGAGTTATCAATTGTAAGAGTCCAATGACTTATCATATATGATGCTATGTTAATAGCTTTACCAAATTTGACTTATTGTTTCTCTTCTCAAGGTTGTGGACACGACTTCAGAACAACCCGAAAGTCCGGTCAGTGGCATATGGCGCGTGCAGGAGGACGCTGACCATCTGGATCGCGTGCAGAGCACGTGCTGTGCTCCGGAGCCCGTTAGAAAGACTCGATTACTGGGGCCACGTCTCCAGAACGCCAGGGCCTGTAATTTCATCATCTTCCACCCATCCCCCGCCCCCCATTTGACATTTCGTCGGCCTAACACGTGACACGATCCCCTTCCCTGATTGACAACCTATGTCTGGATCGATGTTTTGGAGGAAATCTTTTTTTTAATTTATGGGGGGTGGGGGGGTGGAGGTATGTATGTATTGGAGTAGGGGCAAAGTACATATATGTCTATAACACGATATCTTGTTTAAAGTTTAGGGTTAAAGAAATGAAAGTAATACATTTTTATCCCTTTGTTGTTTAATAAGTTTAATACTTGCTTTATAATGTTTTTTTTTTAAAATGAATCGTTTATTATTTAAAAAGATAATTTTATACAATACACTATTAAAGAAAGGATTTATGGATTCATTTTTACGACTTTTAAAACAGTTAAATTCATTTGTCGGAATGTTCCTTCGGAGTTCCTTAAAATGAATTTTGTGTCCCTCGATTTGTTTACTTAGTCCAAGTGCACAGACTAAGTGAGTGTTAGTCGGGCCCTGGCAATATATCAAGGTTGCCCAGACCGGAAGTAACAGCGAGCCATTTTTAAAATTAAAAAAAAAGTGTGAGAGCAGTATAGAAACACTAGAAGTCAGGACCCCATGCACCCACAAGGAAAAAAAATTATGATAACATTTCAATTGTATGAGCGATAACCAAATATGTTATAGAAATAAAAAGCTTTACATTTACAGTTACACAATAAACACATATTTAAATTTGTAAAATTAAAAAAAAAAAGAACCACTACAAATTATTTATAAAGAACATTGTTATGATTCTGCAGAGCAGTCTTTTGAGCAAAGATTGACGTGTGGCCCGACCTTAAATCTGATTGGTAGCTAGCAGTTGTGCGCAGATTTGTCAGAATAAGTTCGTTTAGAACGAGCAATATTCCAAGCGATGGCATAACTTGTCTTAGTTGAAGTGACGATTTCTTTGCTGAAGGTTGTGTCTGCTACTTACACATTCCAGACTTTAAAATCATTCAATTTTTTTTTTTAATTCAGCTTCAAGCCCTAATTATTTTCAACTCTTTGTGTCGATCAAGGTTTTTAAAAAAAAATAATTTATTTTTTGCATTATATTTTTCAAACAAAATGTTTCAATTTCATAAATTTTTCTCTAGCCGATTAGTGAACACAGAAGAGGCGCGGTGTGGCCCCCGTTGATCTATACAAATGGGTGGGGGGGTATGTTAAATAGATTTGGTATATTCAACTTTGAGAACTTACAGCGTCCTTTTCTATAGTTTCACACCACACACCCCTAGCGTCGCCACTGCATCCAGCGACAAGGACACCCCAAACAGTAAAACATTACAGTCTTCTATCAGGGGCGTACTTCCATGGCCTTCCACCATCCACCGAGAGCCATCCTCATCCACCACCAAACGCCGACCCTCCTCCTGGAATTTATAGCCTTGCCACTGCTTGTTCATCTCTAATACATAAGATTCACTGAGCGACGCAATCTCTCCGAGAGCTTCCTTCCATAAAACAACACCAGCCCTACATAAAATAAATTTCCCCCCAACACACGTCGAGATAACTCCCAATAAAAGGTTGCCCGAAGGAGTGACAGCGTCTGCCCTTGTCTAATTATCCCACCAGTTGGCGGGCATAACAATGGGGGACTGTATGAAATATTCAGACACGGGTGACGGCTGAGGGATAACTAACAACCCTTAGGAGAATGACGGGGTGATGAAAGGTCGCATGTTTATAGAGTGTCTAGGTTCTGTAGACTAAGGGAGATTATTCTGCTTCTGATTTTTTTTCGCTTTCATTTTCACGTGCGCTACACTACAATGACGGTTGCGGCAACCTTCAATAACATCCTCACCCCCAACCTCAAATCTATATATACTTAAAAAAAAAAAACACAGAATATAAATTTAGAGGCTAAAATTAGAAATTTAATTAATGTAGCAAATATTTAAGACAGCTAAACTAATACGGTGTCCGCAGCTGCTGGTTTGGCTTGTTTGGCGATTTGAGAACAAATTTCAGGCTTTGGATTTCTTTGCGAACTGTGTTCCGGGTTCCTTATAGAGTAAACGGTGATGTAAAATAAATGACTCAAGGTTGCCTTACATACACAATATTCTTCATCTGTTTAGACAGACACTAAAGCACAATCTTAAATATAGAAAATTGAACTAAGCCCTTTCTGTCTATGTGAAAATAAAACTTTTGAATTTAAACTTAAAAAGACGCCGCACAGCAGTTTAGAAATACCGCGCAGTAAATTTTGTAAAATATTGCAAACAAAAATTGATGCTGTGCAACTTTGCACACGAGTTTTGTTACTTTGCACACGGACTAACGAACCTTAAAGGAAACATTGGTTGGCACCTCAGAGATCAATTTTTAAAAGTGCGGCGGCGCCTTGAGACTACTACACTGCCTGCAGACGCAAGAAGTTTTATATATAAAAGTACCCATCGTTTTCGATCAGGTATTGACATTAAATCTTGTGTGGAATCAAAAACATGTTTTTTGAAAGAGCCAGACTTAACCAGACATTGAATCCCTAATGTTCCAGAGTACTGAGTTGATCTCCCTTGGTCTCATCCCTCGCAGGACCGGAGATATTGGTTGGGCTGTCTGAAGACGAGGCAGACATGAACATGAATGTCCTGGTCCTGGCTGTACAACAGGAGTCGATCACCATCTTGTGCCACTCGCAAATCGACTTTACGACCCACGTTCTTGGCCGAGGGAGGGCTATTTAGAGAGTCGTTTATTGGTCAAACGATGCCGGGGGTGCCATAATAAGTCACATTATTGGGGAGGAAGATAACACCCCCAGTGGGTGTCCAGAACTTTGCGGCTGCGTGATCTGTCAGAGATTCTTAGAGAATTGTTGAAATATTTCATCTCACCCATCTCTGACGAATTTTTTTCGAATGCGCTCTATGAGTGTCCTAACGTTTGAATCTAGACTTGGACTTGTTTGGTCAAGGAAGATGGCCAGGCTACGGTGACTACTAAATGAGCTGCTCATTGTTGTTTACCGTGTCGCCGTGTCAAATGCTATATTTTGTTTGTTACACATGGTGTAAACTGCAATTTATAAAATCAAAATTAGGTGTTTTCACCTGAGTGTAAGTGGCCCGGCTAGCTCAGTCGGTAGAGCATGAGACTCTTAATCTCAGGGTCGTGGGTTCGAGCCCCACGTTGGGCGATATATTTTTAAATCTAGGGGGGGATGATCGTCTAATGTCTGACCGCTTTTCGTAATAGTTGGTTAGATAATGCCACAGAGCGCATCTCTAAGTGCAGCAATTCATAATAATACAAGTTCAAGTATATTGAAAGTATTACACATAAATTATATCTCTGCTTATGTGAACTTCATGTCATTTAATGTTTTGTTTAATATTAGGATAGGAATCATTTGATTTATTTATTGTATGTTGAATATATGGGTAAAGATTTTTATACGAAGATTTTTTAGCCCCTGCGATACTGTGCTAAAATTTTCTTAAGTTATTGTTATAATTTACAACAACAACATAAAAAAAAAACTTTAGATTAAATCTTAAACATTTAGACGCGGAATAGGTTGCCATTCCAAAACATGAGGAAAACAAACAATCAACATTGAAAACTATAATAAAAAATGCAAGATTAGCAATAAACCACGGATTAGAGTAGGTTGCAATAATCTCCTCTATAATAAAGAAGATAAATTGTATGAAAACTACAATGAGAAAGACTTTCGAGGGTTATATTAAACATATAATTGTAGCACAGTTTTTCAACCGGGTTGTGTTCTATGTCTTACAAGTAAAGTTTTGATGATTGATATTCCCCATGAATATCAGATTGAACTTTGCAACTCATGGTTGATATTTCAGAAAAAGAAATTTTAAAATGGGAAGTCATATCACGACCGCATGATCAGGATTGAAAATAAATATGCTTTACGTCAACCGATAATCCAAACCAGAAAGGTAACTGGGTTTTCCGCGCCTGTGCCATTTTTTTTAAAAAACTCTTTTGACAAATGAAATTTGGATAATTAAAAAAAAAAGTTAGGATAATACTAAATTTCAATAAATTGAAGGATTAGCCCTCGTTGACCTTGGCAACTGCCCCGATAACAAGTCGCTGTTACGCCTCTGATCCTAACACAAACTTCTGTCATGCATGCAAAAAGTATCATAAAATATAACTAGTAAAAAAAAATGTTACAGTATCTTAAAAAGAAAAAAAGTTAAGGTCCTGAAAATTATTTCCATAACACCATTATCTCTGGAAAATATCAAATATTACATCAATATTTCCTTAGCAGTGTAGATAAGACTGTGGGGATTTGCAAATTCTTGAGTGCCATGATAGCATAGTCCCGAAGCGACTAGAGAATGCTGCAACAAGCGGCCCCCGACTGTTCCGGGTTAAAAGAGCCGGCGCTTGCCCACGATATCGGTGTAATGAGAATATCATCCACACTTTTTTTTTCTTTTTTTTAGCACATTTCCGCTTCTTGTTACGACCCGGGTCTAAGGTTCAAGTGGTGCTCCCGTAACGCGATAGGACGCAGCAAAAACCCGACGGGGTAACTGCTCGCAATTAATAAGAGGGCCAATAAGTGCTCTCGTCTGCCTACGAACGTGGGAGTAGAATTTTCTTACCCCTTTCCCTGTAAATTCAAAGCAGGGCATACTCTTCGGTGTCTGAAAATGTTTTTTTTTTTTGTTGTTGTTTTTTTTGTGATTTTGTTTTGTTTGTTTGTTTTTATTTGTTGTTTTTTTTAATTTATTCTTTTTTTAAATTTATTTGTTTCTTCTTTTTAAGTTTAAATTCAAAAGTTTTATTTTCAAATAGAATATGCCGTAGACATGGCCGGTTTTATGCCTATGCCTACAAGGCCCTGGCCTATGGCCCCAGGCAGCCTGGGGGCCGGTGGTGGAATATTAATATAAGCTCAAATACATTTACTTGAACCAAGAGAAAAAATCTTGAATTAAGAAAATTTGAAGAAAACGAAATTTTCTTAAACAAATTCACAACTAAACAACGAATTGAAACATTAATAGAGATTATTCAAAATAATTAAACAAAATTCTATTGTTTTATGACCCTCTCTTTTATATTCTTAATAGAAATAGCGATTTCACGATGTCTGGCTTCAATTAAAAAAAAAAAACAAAAACAAAAAAACAAAAAAAAACAATCAAGTGAGTTCCAGAAAAGAAACGGAATAAAGAGAAACAAAATCAAAAAAGAAAAAGGGTTTCTCGGTAATTTTCCTATGTTAAACTTAGTTTTTGTCTTGTCTACGTCTAGACATAGATTATATAGTTATGGCTCCAGTTCTATTCCTAGTAGTACTATAGCATTAGCCATAGGCTGTTGCAGCGATGCTGCTGATGCTAAGAGTAACAAAGAAAAAGAAACAAATAAATTCAAAATATTTCATTTATTGAAAAGAACTAACCCAAACTAATGATGCAAAATACTTAGGAGTCATAATAAATGAGAAACTATCATGGAATACCCATGTCAATGGCTTTTTTTTTTTTTTTTGTCCCATGCAGAACCTCTTTTTTCGAGGTCTTAATAGACACTGGCGGCGCCCAACCCTCTCCAGGTCAGCGGAGGACTTTCTTAGCGTTAGTCATTTCTCAAAATTTTTATGGTGGCTTTTCGTGGGCTCGATCGCACGCCCCTCAGCTTGTGAGGCGAGCGCACTATTTATTGACTTCGCTACCCAGCCGCCAACTAAACATTAGGTTTTATAAAAAAAAAACTTTTACAAATGTAATAAAAACATAAAACTTAAATGCTACCTCCCCCTTGCTGAGACCTATACTAGAATAGGCATCTTCTGTATGGGACCCATCCAACAAAGAAAATATTGATAAACTAGAAAAAAAAATTAAAAGAGCTGCCAGATACATTACTTAAGAATATTCCAAACTGACAAGAATAACACTGTTACGTATCTAGGCATTGTAACCTATTTTGTTGTTGCTTTCCCTTGACCTGTTGCGGTCGAGAGACGGGTAGAAAATTCCCGAGGTTGTCTGCCCCTTTTGTGTAATGAGTTTTGTTTATGAGCGGCGGCGAGTCAAGCCACACGGACCGTGTGACCGGTCCTTGACCTGTGTGTTTTCATCTGGTCAAAAACATGAGGTTTTCTTGTTCCGTCTCTTTAGAGAAGGTTCTAGCTCTGTCTTGTTGTTCACTTGTCCTGTTCTCGAATAGTATTCGAGAAACTACTAGAGTTGTCTTGAGCTCGACGCGCGGTGGACTATAAAAAGACCGCCCGTATAACGTTGAGACGGATACGACATACGGAGACAGCCGAGAGACAGTATCGCGGAGACTGTGCGTGACCCCTGCGTGGTATCGTTAGTGTAAGTTGAGATTTTTCCTTTTCAAGGCCTTGCTGGTAATTGTAGTTATCTTTTAAAACCTCGGAAGTGTAATATTTTTACATGCCATTTTTGTAAAAGGGTTTAGTCAACCTCGCAATTCTGTATTGAGTAGATGTTTGTGTTTTTTTGTTGCTTGTAACTTATTGTGATTCCTTTAAAAGTACTATTTGATTTATATTTTATTAAACATTCAGTTGATATTTTACTTTCCGATTTCTTGTGTTATTCATTGTAAGTCTGTGGTTAAATTCAGACTTAAGATAGTGACACAACGGCTTTTTCTATTGTCACGTTCCCCTAGACAAGCCAATACAAATTAGAATAGATGTAATTCAATTCGTAATACGTGACAACACCAACCCAACAGTTAAGTCATTAAACCTTGAAACACTAGAGGATATAAGAACAGAGTGTTAAGTAGTAATTATACATAAAGCAATTAATTCTAATTTTGAAATACATCATAAACATAACTTAATACAACCCTCAGATAGACATAAGGATAAAAAACCTTTCTTATTTCGTATCCAAGAACAAACACAAACAAGTTTTCTTTCTTCCCGTCCGCAATTCGGGCGTGGCATGGGTTGCCTGAAGAAACCAGTAAAGCCAACAATTTATCATCATTTAAAACTCTTATAAGAATGCAGGACTAAACGCAAGCCACGGATAATCGTAGGACGCAATAATCTTCTGTATAGAAGGAGACTTTGTAACAGATAAGAAGATAAGATAACAGGCAACTCCTACAATCGTGTGTCACTGCTACTAGCCACTAGCTACTACAAAACATTATTTCAGAAAAAAAACCTAACAGCTACAATAAACGTGTGTTTTTTAAAAATAGAAAATCCTTAATACAGTACTTCTTAGTGACGATCCTGCTGAGTGGATGTTAGACGAAGTTACATTGGAGTACCTTGTTCAAAATGGTGTGAAACAAAATATTGATGCTGACTTTTATTTTTCAAGGCGTCAGTACTGAGATAAAAACCAGCTATAACTTTTTAGCCGAATATTAAGCAATGATAAAACACGACCTCGACCTTGGGATGGATGGGGGATGGGTGGATGGATGAGGGATATCGAATTAAGATGTACATATACTTAATAGGCATCGTTAGATGTGGATACATGTATATACATACAGATAGACGTCAATGTAGTTTTATGGAGGAATTCAGAAGTCACTATACATAGGAGTGTCTTACATTTTAAAAATAGAAAAAAGGCTGGTGATAATGTCTGGATTCAAACATAATGAGCAGTAGCGCCAACAAATGGATGTTGCCTCGCGTCTGCTGTATCACGTTACGACTCCGCCACGTTGATCACCGTTATTGCCGAACACGGACCTGGGACACCGCGCCCACCGGCTGTAGTGGCCCTTTGTATCAGCTGCGCCACTCTACACTACTGAGCTCTTCCGAAAAGAAAACAGAAAAAAACAACATAGCGTGTATCAAACAGAACTCTGGCCACGCCCCCGTCTTTCAAATCCTGACTAGATGATGAGACCTCAATCCCTCAGCTTAATCTCCTCTTGACTCCTTGGCTCTCGGGCTAATCCCGCAGTCCGTAATGGCGCTGGCGTCGGGTTCCGGGGACCGGCGGATTTGATGAGCACCGAGACACGGGGACGTAAGGGGAGGAGGAGGTGGAGGGCAGGCAGTGGTGGCCGACTAAGTCGGGCACTAAGTCAGAGTAATGAGGCGCTTTAAGCCACCGTTTCCACGGTAATAACGGTGCCAGAGTCGGGCCGTCCCCTAACAGAGACATTAGTTCACCGGGCAAGCAAAAAAAGAAAAAAATATATTAAAAAAAATAAGTCGTCAAGTATTTGAGTATAGCAGCATCTGACTTTAATGGGACTGCGTTGAAAATATGTATATGACTCAAACAGATAAACTAATATAATTGTTTATCCTATCGGGGAAATTTACATCAAGCCATATTAAAATTTCTACAAAAATAGCACAACACTCGTCCCACAAAACGTGTCATCAAGTCAAAGGAACTGTTTTATCTATGTATTAGGTAAACAGTTTTTTTAAATGTTTTCCTAAACGTGTCCCCACCCACTCATCAAAATATTGATAACCCGTCGTATTTTGATAGACTTACCACCAAGCCCTCACTATATTGATAACTTTTGGTATATATTATATAGTTTAACCAAGCTTGATTAAAAAAAAATACTCTTCTATAAGAAGACTTCCCAAAATCTCTTAGCATCTTTACTACAATCACGATTTCTTCAAAAATATTAATTCCTTTTATTCCCTCTGTCTTTTCTTTTTCCTCGTCTCGCATTCATTTAGAAAATTCTACTAAGTAACTGGGTTTCATTTTTGCGCCTCATTCAACAAGTCACTTTCCTTAAGTCTTCTTCTATCTGCGTCCTTCACCACATCAATTCCACTTAGGGGCCGTCCATAAAGTACGTCACGCTCCAGAGGGGGGTATAAGAAAGTGTGACAGTTTGTGACAGGGTGGAGTGTGGATGTCTGGCCATGTGTGACGTCACGGTGTTTATGTTAAATTTTATTTTGTTAATAAAAAAATATATTTTTGTACGAAAGTGTGACGAACTTTAGGGGGGGGGGGTGTCCCGAAATTTTAAAAATGTTTTAAAAAATAGTGTGACGTACTTTATGGACGGACCCTTAGTCTCTTTTTTTCTTACCTCAACAAGTCAATTTCACTAAATCTCCTCTCCATGTCTCATTCACCTTGTCAATTTCCTTAAATCTTCTTCTCCTGCCATGGCTCACGCATTCAACACGTCAATTTCACTAAATCTCCTTCTATCTGCCTCGTTCACCAAGTCAATTTCACTCAATCTCCTTCTATCTGCCTCGTTCACCAAGTCAATTTCACTAAATCTCATTTTTTCTGCCTCGTTCACCAAGTCAATTTCATTAAATCTCCTTCTATCTGCCTCGTTCACTAAGTCAATTTCACTAAATCTCCTTCTATCTGCCTCGTTCACCAAGTCAATTTCATTAAATCTTATTCTTTCTGCCTCGTTCACCAAGTCAATTTCATGAGCTCTTCTTCTCTTGTCTTTGACACCAAGTCCCCTTCATGGTGTCTCTCTCCTTCCCCATATCTCCTTCGTTAAATCTCCTTCACCATAAGACTACTTCAACAAGATTCACGCACCATGACTATAATACGCAGACACCACGGCATCAACACTCAAAATGAGCTGATCGGCGCTAGCGTCACAATGACAGTGGTGAGTAAGAGACCCTTGTAGTCCGAAGAATGCACGAAGACATGGTGAATAATTAATAACAATGCCTGATGGGCGGTGCCGTATAGTGCTCTGTAGACGCCGACACGCACCAGGTCGAGGGTCGGATGTGCTCCGCTAAGCCAGATTAGAGGGGGTCGGAGTCATTTTCTTACAAATGTCACCAAGCGTAGAATTACAGCAGGGATGGAAAGTAGGACGGAAAAAAACAAAATACCCACCAAGGATGGCATTAAATTCAGACAAACAAATGTAATTAGCCCGAACCATCTCAGTATTAGTCGGGAGTTGATAATTTACGCGTGCATTAGTCGCGTTGAAGGACTATGTATTCAAAACAGTTTCTATACACGAGATATAATCGGAGCATTACTCTTAAGTATTAACATTTCCAACATTTGTTTCTTGGGTATTTTTGTATTCAAGTAAAAAAAAAAAGTAATTAAAAAGATAATAAAACTAAATAATTAAAATGATTAGCGTGCAGGGGATCTAACTTTTGAGATCTCGAGAATCGAGAGTCAGAGTTTAATAACAGTCAGAGACAGAAAGCGTTGGAGCACGAAATGATGGGCGGAGGTCATGAGTGTGGAGGCCACTCTACGGCGATGTTAAGCTAATACTTTGTTTTCATTATCAACTTAGCTAAGTCCTTAATCAGAGGAGGCCCATAGAGGGGCCCTAGATGAGTGTAAAATTTGGATCCAGAATATGCTATCACTCATGGCGGCCAAGGGTGGTCGCGCTAATCACCAAATTCACACCAACTCTGCATGCTCTTTCCGTCTATCTCCCCCCTCTCAAACTTTTTTTCTTAGAGTCTCTTCATTTATTATTTCAGGTTAGAAATGTGTCCGACAAGGCGTTATGGTATTTTTAAAAATTATCATCAATTTACACTAAATTTTCAATTCCCTTTTAAATCAGGTTCGTAAACGTTATGTTTAATTTCTGTGTCAAGTTTCTGGAATACAAATATTGCCAGGCCCTCAAACTCCACAAATTCCTAGTTAAGCCACTGCTAATGCCATCAACTTCAAATATAAATTGAATAATATTAAAATTAAAATTAATATATTTCTTAGCCTCAAAGGTTGGTATATAAAAGAAGATAAGAATGTGTCTATGTGCGTGTGTGTGTGTGGGGGGGGGGGGGTGCTTTTCAATGCCTTTAATCGGCTCACAGAATATTTTAGCAATGATTTCAAACCAACGCAAATGATTTCCTTTATTTTTTACCAAAAGTCAAAAGATTTTATTCCTTCGAATTAGTAAATCATATTTTTGTACCGTTACGTGGTTGGGTAATTTCCGCCATTTCGGTATTTATATAAAATTCAAAAATTTTCTGATCGTTTTTTTTTAAAAATATTGTCGGAAATACTTCATATACTGATCCACTCATTTCATAATTACGCCCCATTAATAAATAATGTTTCAATTATAACTCAAGTATCTCTAGCCGTCTAAAGTTTTCCACCCAACAAGCTAATTAATACCGTCTATACCTAGGGTAGTTGCCTCCCCATGCGCTCCTTCCCAATCCCTATCACGACCTCGCCTTGTTTTTAAAAGTGTTTTAATATTCCTCGAGGCCGTATTAAAACACCCGAGTTGCGCCCGCGATTAGTAAGCAGGACTTGCAATATTTATGAACCGTCAACCATTTTTTTTATATTTTAAACGAGTGAAAAAAATCGTTTTCTTTCTTTCTTTCTTTTTCTTTTCTGTCTTCTTCTTATCTCAGACCTCTCCAATACTACATATAATAGACTTTAATTACGTGAAATGCTAAGCCATCGGCAGAAGCTAAATGTAATAACTTAAAGAGCCAATACGCTTCGTCGTCTGAAAACGGTTTTTATGAAATAAATTCAAATCTGAAAGAAAAAAAATACTGAAAAGAGGAGGGGGGTGCCGACAATAACTACAACATAACACAGATACTAACAGTGAAACAAAACACTGCCATGTCCATTTTCACATGGGAGACTATGACGTAAGCGGCTGGTTAGCCAGTCATTAACATCGCCGGTATCCTTTCAAAATATGATAAGCGTCCCGGTCTGGAAAGGGAGGGTTGGAGATCAATGTTCTCCTTAATCCCGACGCGCAGCAGTTTAGGATTACCGCGTAGCAAATGTGTAAATTATTGCCACAAAAAATGGACCCTGTGCAAATTTTATCATGAGTTTGTTGTTGTTGTTTTGTTGTTTGTTTGTTTTTAATTTTTACTTTGCACGCGGCCCAACAAACTTGAAAGGGAAGATTGGTGGGTACATACGCAGATAATGAGTGGATACACATGTAAGAGGCTCGAGAAAAAAAAAACGGTGCATCTTTACGGGGCTCACCATCTGGATTGTAAGAGCTTGTAACCGCCTCACTTTAAAAGCTAACTTACTAACTTGTTCATTTGGGAAAACAAGCAGAGTTACTGCATCAAGAGGTGGGTCGAGATTTCAGCTGCCCTCTCTCTTTCCTCGAATAAAATTGTAGAACGACAAAACGACACCCCGTTGTTTGTGTATAGGTAAGGAAATATTCGCTTGCGGCTGAATATCCTTCCGGCCATACAGGAAGATTGACGTTTTGAAGTCGCATGCAGCGTTTCGGAAACTGTTTATTATATAAGCCTGGTGAGTTACAATGTGGTCAACACCCTAACAGTTCTGGTCTAACTTATACAAGGACAAGAAACCTGTTTGTTTCAGAGTGGCAAAACTGGAAGAGTATTAAAGTCTACCAATTGGGTATGAATTTTTTTTACTCTACTTGCACTTGCGAATGAAAATCGCTGCGCGTTACAAGTATGGCACTTGCGCTGATGGTGGCCGATCAATGCATGGTCTATAGAATTAGCCTTGTGCTTGCCTTCACTGTCGCCCTGATTATATTATATGCTATGGTAGAAACAGGAGACTAAATATATGGTTAGACTTGACTTCAATTTAGGATGTTAAATCTTTGACATATCTTATCTTAGATATACAGACGCTCCTTCTATGCAGAAGATAATTGCGTCCAAAGACCATGAGAGATGATCTGTTGGCAAGTGATGCAGCGGTCACAGGCCACGGCTATAGGGGTTCCACGCATTACCCCAGCCGCCTAACTATTGTCTAGTTAGGTACCCATTCGGAGCTGGGTGACTCGGGGACTCCTCAGGCCTCGAGAACAAATCCTCACCTTCATGTGGATTCGAACTCGTGACCATCAGTATGACAGTCGAGAGCGCTACCTCTCGACCACCACGTCCCACATATAATCAGGGGCTTAGCGAGGGGGGGTGGGGGTCCAAATTTGAAAGTCCCCCCGGGCCCCCAATGGAGTGTCATATTTTTTTAACATTAAATATTATGCCACCACGAAAGAGGCTAAGTCCCCCGGGCTCCCCAATCCCTTCAAATCCCTAGCTACGCCACTGCGTGTAACAATTTAATGTGAAATAAACAATTGCGGTAACTCTTGTTTTAAAGAGGCATTGCGGAAAAAAAGTTTGAAATGTTGTGAAGTAAATATAATCGTGTTATAAATAATAATAACCCCTATTCATGACGGAAAGTGGAAAGTGAAGTAGAGTTCACAAGTTTCAATGAGCCCACTCTAAAGTCCAAGGGATGGTGTGTCCCGGGTACCTTGCCAGTGCCGAAGCTCGAACCCGTGACTCTTTTTTTTTATTTATTTTTTTTACTTCAGTTCGATAGTCCAGCGCGCTACCGCTAGACCACCGCACCCCTAATCGTGTTGTACTACGGGGAATTTTTTTAATCGATTTTTATTTAAATTTATTTGTCATTGTAATCCACGTTGCTCTGTTCTTCAGACCTCGGATTTAATTATTTTTAAAATGGCTTTAACAAGTTTAGATTTTAAATTATCCAGCTCATATATAAGATTAATTCTCTTTAAAAACTCATGCATTATGAGATAGACATTAATAAGTCAGACTGACTTATGTACAGAAGAAGACTTATGTGTCATATACAAGTGACAACAAATTTTCTTACATCTGAAAATAAGTTGAGATTCGAGATGAATTTTAAAAAAAAAATTAAAACAAATTTTTACAAGCTCATAAAAACTGCTGACAATAGTGCATACTTAACCCTTGTGTTTGGGAATCCGATGATGAAATAATATTTCTTGTAGCTGTTATTACTTTTTAAATTCCTTATATTAACTCCACCGTATTGTCAGTCTGTCGTGCTCCCGCACGTCCGCGGAAAAAAACAATATTAAAAAATGAGCCCCTTCCCGTGATTCTATAAAGCTGAAATTTTGCTTATAGACTCGTGTCACCTAACAATGCATTGCATCAAAATTTCAAAGTGATTGAATTTATCGTAATTAAATGTATGAATTTTAAAAATTTATCTCTATATAGCATAGGTAGTCGTCTGATAAAGTTGACCACCACGGGTCTCGATGTCACAGGGGTCTGTCACGTGCTGTCGCACGGTTCGTATTAAATTGAACATAATCAGTACTTTCCGTTTTTTCTCATATTAAGGGAGGTATAGTCAAAAACTTTATTTTTACGGGTTGTTTAATTTTTTTTAAGATTAAAATTTAGATTACTATGGTATGGTAACAAAAATTTATCGACATCTGCACGATCATTCACGATGTCTTGATCATTTAAAAGTCAAAAGCTGATAATGACCCCAAAGAAATACGTTTTTCCATTTTTTAAGCAACTGCTTTACATGTTAGAGCTTTAAAAGTTTTTTCTTAAAACTGTTGCCGACGCTGGAACTGTTATAAACCGCTGTAAAATGCAATAGTGCCTATAGGCTGTCGGCGGAAACTACCAACTCTCCTGGCTAATCCCCCTAAGAGCCTCTTTAGCTCTTCGATGAAATCTCGAAACAAATTCATCGGACTTATCATCTAGTTGCTCTCCTAAGCGTCCCAGAATCCACTTCAATCTCTCCCTTGTAGTCAACACACAAACTCGCTTAAACACACTCACCGCAGATTTTCTTCAGCGCGTCGCTGTCTTAATCGACTCTTAATAAACTTCTTGAAACGGTGCTCGTTGCACGCCCCAAACCCCCCCCCCACCCGCCCCACATTTTTTCTATTTTCTTTTCATCGCCCGACCTAAACGCTGGAAGGGACAGGCCCTTTTCTCTTCCTTCATGTTCCCCCCACCATTGCCGATCAATTCTTTTGTTCTCCAGGAAGTGAAGATTTCCCCCCTAATGAACGTTCGCGGGAATGGTTGATCGCAGTTGGTCGTTTGTTAAAGGGCGCATCTGTTACAATTAAAGGTCAAAGGTCGGGTTTGGAGAATTCTTAATCATATTGGTGAGTGCGTAAATTGTCCCGGCAAGACCCTTCTTCCCTCTCACTGGCCATGGATGGGAGGGAGGAGTGAGTGTCATTTAGGGAGTAGGAAGGGGGCGTTGGTGTCTCGTGGTGCTGTGGGAGGGGGGGCAGGTGCATGAGACACAATATTCCCGGAACCGGAAGTTCATCTATACTAGTGACACTATTGCCAGGCAGTGTTTAATCCATTTTTTTTTCTCTCTACGCAGTTGGAGGGGAGTAACGATCTCATTAAAAGATCCTCGGAGAGTTCAGTGAATGATGTAACGTCATTATCAATTAAAGTTGACATGTATAAAAAAAATTGACTTCTAAGACCTTGAAAACTTTCTCATAAAGAACATTTTAAGTGAAATTTATTATCAAGGAGCGTTTCGTTATTTTTTAAATTTGTTGGTTGCTTTGTGTCAAGTACAAAACATAAGTCATCGTTTTACCGGAAATTAAGATCTACAATTTGGAATAATCGTTGCCCTGGTTCTTCAAACATTTTTTTAAAAAACAAAATCATATTTACATTTTATTTTATTTTTTATTATTATTTTATTTTTGTACAGCTTCTCAGACTTCTGCCCGGGGAACCATCTTTTTTTTCTCTTTCGGGTGATAATCTAAACATTTATTTTGGTTGGGGTGGGGGGATCATCCCACTGTGTCAGACTGTGTTGCTCGGGGAACCCCCTATTTTGTACCGACTTTGAGGATACAGTACGAGTACAGCCCTAGTAGACTCTATAATAAACAAACAAATTTATTTGTATTTGTATTTTAAAAATGGAAATGTATTTGTTTGATATGTGATTTTCAACCCTACTCAAAACTAAACTAACTGTTCGCATAGTTTCCTATAGAATTTTAAAATTAAAGTTTATATTACATCTAAATTTATTATTTGTTTTTTAGCAAATAAAAACAAATAATAAATTTAGATGTAATATAAACTTTAATTTTATATTACATCTAAATTTATTATTTGTTTTTATTTGTTTTTTAAAATGTTACATAAAGTTTAGCGTATTAAGAAAAAAATATCATAAATAATTAAAATTTAAAGATGTCATTCACAATTTAATAAATGTCAAAAAATATTCCATTTAATCTGTCATCTCCTTTTTCTCACCATTTAAAATCATTTCTTTAAAAGTTATTTAATAAAGTGATAGGTATAATCTGAGGGGGAAAAAAAATCGCCCAACGTGGGGCTCGAACCCACGACCCTGAGATTAAGAGTCTCATGCTCTACCGACTGAGCTAGCCGGGCTTTCGAATTAGCATTTTGCGCTAATTTCAAATTTCAATTCTGTTATTTTAAAGAAGGTGTTTCTTTAATTAGCGAGTGGTTAAAATGTGAAATTGAACCACTAAATAAGTGAGGTAAAGGCTCAATGCCACTGGTTATTATATGTACGATAAGTTAGAGTCACTTATTCTCGTCCTCACACGGTTCTTTTTAAATTTCATAACTGAGAATGTCTGCTCACACACATTTGTCGAACAAAAGAAGCAAAGCATTTTCCTAGCAAATCAAATGCTCGAATCTTTTTGAATCTCTCTTTATCCAGCTGACTGTAAAAGTTACTGAGAGAAAACTTTTGTTGTCTGCTGCGACATTCAGAATCAGTTTTCAGCTCAGTGAGTTCCCGCTGCAGATTGGCAGGAGTATCAGGGTCAACAGAGTAAGGAGTAAGGTGAATAAGGTGATACTTGCAACATACCTATGCATTTGCTCATTGAAGCTTCTTTCTTGAAAATTTTTTCATTATCTCATAAAGTTAGGGAGGGTAAATGTGTGGTATTAGGCTGCATTTGAAACAGTTGCTTTAAGAAAAGTTGCAGCTTGTTCCTAAAGTCCTTAATACTTATGGGAATATAATTGGCTTAGCCTTGCATTGTGCCATGGAAGATTTTTGTTAAGAACTTTTAAATGCAAAATATACCTGTAAGGTACCATCAAATAATTCCGGAATTGATTGTTCTTTAACTTCCATCTATTGCCCAATATCTTTTTTTTAAGTACGTAGAAGCGCTGACGTGCTGTCCGCCGACTGAGCTTTCTTTAAGCTATTTTGATACAAATCTTCCTTGCTAAAACTGGCGGTGAAATAGGGCTTTAGAGCGGATAGAGTTAATACAAAAAAATTATCACTGGCTTAAGGCCAAGATCACATCAAAGGTGTTTGGCAAAAAGAAGTTTTTGGTGCATGATACAGTGAAGTTTAAAATCTTTGCCGCCCTCTTCCGTGATTTTGATGTTAACATGTTTTAATAGTCAACTGAGCTCACCAGTCATGGCAGGGACTAGGGATGTGACGAAGTTCGAATTCGAATCCGACGACATTCGAACTTCGACGTTTTTTTGAGCAAATTCGAATCCGACGGATTTTTTAAAAATCCGTCGGATTCAAATGTGAAAAATTACCGTTTTCAGATGAAACACGGCCGTAGAAATTGTAACTAAAATTAAAAAACCTAGAGACTTTCGAAAACCCCAAATAAAGAAAAACAGATAAAACTTAACTCCTAGACCCTTACTCAGCTGTCCATAGATTATACGTCGTATTTAATCATGAACGTATTTTACATACACCCCTTTCACGAAATTGTTTTCATCCGAGTTTTCTAAACCTCGGAATAGATATGAGTGGGTGTATAATAGCGTTTTAGTTTGTGTTTACATGAAAATATATTTATATAGTAATGGTTAATAACATGTACAGTGCATACATACACCAGAAACTGGTGTTCTTGAAGTTTAATCTGCCATTAATTAATTTCAAGTACTGAGGCTTCATGTGAATGTGACAATAAACAGTACTTTAATTTTGTTTAATGCCCTCATAACTGTCCAATTTTAAGAACTTAGTTTTTTAATTCGCTAATTGTTGTTTGTCAAATTGTTTTAATTTTTACTTGATTTTAAGCATTTTTTTTTTAAATTTAGGTTCAAATTACCTTGGTGGAATTAAATTCTTGGCTGAAACGAAGGGTTCCGACCGCAGCGTCGCGTCTCTTCCGGGTCTCTTCCGGTTGCTATGCAGAAGAGTTGCTTCCCTTGATTTTTGTTGTTTTCTTACTTATTTATTACCTCCCCTTGCGGTAAAATGTAAATTGTATTTGTATTCTTGCGCACAGCGTATAAATGAGTATAATCTAAGAACTATTTCTTGTGCTCATTTAGAAAGAAAGGAGTGCTGCTAATTAAGGCGGGTTTTTTGTCCACCATGTTAGTAAGTAGCCATTTTTTGTTAGAATTTTCGGAATATTGAGGTCCCAGCCATCATTCAGAACCTCATCTCGAGGGTCCCAGCAATCATTCAGAACCTCATCTCGACGGTCCAAGACAGTTCTTAGGTTAGGTTTAGTTATCAATTTTAATAGTGGCAGCAGTGATCTAATGCGTGAATTTCTAAAAGGATTTAAAAAGTGTGTTGTGATTCCGATGCCTGATCGGTGAGTACCCATTATTTTGCTTTTATGTAAAACGCTAAAAAATACTCCTTAAAATATTAGAATGTCCCCCCAATCCTTCGGCCATCTTGTTGCTCTGGCACGGCACCGCCGGAAAAGTAATGCGAGCCCCGTGAATTTTTTTAAAATAATTTGCCGGTAGCTAAAAATACTGCGCAATTTTAGAATCCCTGATTCCCCTACACCTCTGATTTCACGGGGCTCGCACTACTTTTCCAAAGGTCACGGCGGTCACGTGCCTTAGCAACAAGATGGCCGCCGATAAAGGCGGTGCGGTCGGCACTATCCTTTTTTACCAAATTCTTTAATTTTTTAAAATCTTGTTAATCTGCAATTTGCATTGTTTTTTAATTACTTATTTTTGTGATTAAAAATCCTTCTTGTTATGGGGGGCACGGGACTGACACCTTGGTATACTCCCTTTTTTAGCCAAGTGTTGACCAAATCCGCATCAGCATTCGAATCCGACGGATTTATATTTGCCAAATCCGAATCCGACGGATGCGGATTTTCATCAGCTCCGTCACATCCCTAGCAGGGACGACATCAGTAATAAATACTGAGATTGTTTACTTGTTAATTTCATTTCATTGACAGCAGAACAATAAGAAAAAACTAAATTTGTTCCACTTGTTTGGTCTTTGAGACTGAAAGTCTAGTAATTGGTAAGCAATAAAATTAACTATTTCAGGTGAGGTCGCAGGCCAGTTAAAATTGCTTTTCGGGTCGGTTTTGGCCCGCGGGCCGCACTTTGGACATCCCTGGTTTAGTTTATGTAGTATAGTAATGTAAATATAAAATATACCATAAATACACTAAAAGTTAAAAGTATTCATTAAATGATTTCCAATTGTCCTCACTGCCTGCACTGGCATGCACCCATTTTGCAACTTGTTGCGTTATGATTAGCTGAACATTCGTTGGTGTTCATGTTCAACCATGCACCAAATGTAAACACATCTACAATGTAGACTATATTCTAAATAAATAAACGCACGCTTTGAAATTTGAGTCGAAGCTCAAAACCTATAATCTATTACATTGCTTAAATATTAAAACATTCATTGAAATCTATTCATAGTATAATAAGCATGCAAATTATTGCTGGTATTGTGAAAGGATCAATTAATTTATAGCGAAATTGTTTTTGAAGGTCTATTCAAAAAATAAAAGTCAAACGTTGTCTTTAAATAATTGTACTTAAATTAATTATAACCAAACTTAAATAGTGCATCTCGGCAAAAATACTGCGCTCCTGTCGCATCTAATCATCAAAATCATCAGTCCCGTGACCGGATGGTCGTTGGGGGGGGGGGCGCATGGACAAATCAACAGACAACGGCGGCAAATAATTCATTCAATCTCATCCCTGTCCATTCCTTTATTTTGTCAAGCCAGCTTTTCCGCTGTCACATGTACGTTATGTACATATATTCAACGTTGACGATTTACAAATTTATCCTACGTTGTGATAGCTAAATAATACCAGATCGCTTCGGCTAAATTGTGGGCTGAATGACAGAGACATGCATGTAAATTTACGTGTTTTAACTTTTAACGTGGAAGTAAGCTATGTATACGAAGTTAATGCTTCGTATTAGCCGCACCACGCATCGTGTGTTTTTATAGTTTCTTAACATCTAGCGATATGCTAACACAAATGAGATTTTTTAAAATATATTATCTTAAGAGCGCATGCTTTGCTTCTTTCTCTTATTGTAATTCATCGTAGACATTTCATTTTGGAGCCAATTTAACAGATCTGTTCATCCAACCCAGTGTATTCATTACAGCCCTAAATTGGGAATCTTAATATAAAGAAAAAATATATGTTATGCTGTTGTTTTTTGGGATGACCGGCTGTAAAACAGACGTCCAATCAAGAACAGGGCGGTCCGTTATTTATAACGCACCGGCTTTTGACTTGTCCAAAAGTTGGAAGATGGGGGTGAAAAAACCCGCCATGTTTTCGTTATCCCCGGGTCCAGTGTCGCGTGTTGGCCTGATGAGCTTAGGTGCGGGGGACGGTAATCCTTGTAGACGGCCATTATTTCTTGTTCCCTTTCTATTTATCATCTGTGTACAACTCATTTTAAAAGCTGACATTTCTGGCCCGGCCGGGAGACCTCTTCGGGGACCGCCAAGTAATTCTCTTATTCGCACCCCCGCTCCTCCTTGGGGTTATTTGGCTTGCACGCTCACGAAGAGCTGAAAGCCATGAGGATCTGCCCGAATCGAAACGCAAACATTAGTCGTGGATAATTCCTGGTCCCCGGGACCCCAGGGACGGGGCGCTGGCGAGAACCCAACCCGCAGCACAATTTAGGGGATGGAGGGGAAATTTGTCTCCAGCGGCCGGCACGGAAGTAATGACGGTATAATGTTACACATTCGGTAGTAAAATGAATTAGGGGTCATGATATTTTTGAAAAGTTCCTCTCGGGTCCCAAGGATGGATGTGCTATGGTTCCGGAGAGGTGCTTGGGACCCTTTTCGGAATGATAATTCGGCACCAAATCAGCCTCGTCCGGGTCTGCAATCAGACAAGGCGGCCATTGAAGGCACTGAAATCACGAAATATCATGGCGGCCCCGCATGCATAATGTAGCAAACACCTCCCCGCTGCTTGAATAATATCATCGCGGCAAGGAGCGGGGGCCACTCCGATCGCCGGGTGTATATATTGTTGTGGATTTTCTACGAACCTATTTAGCCTTATTGGATGTTTTATATATACAGGAGCTACCAATGATGGAATTCGCTCATACGTTGCCGCTCGCCCTATGAATAATGTGCTTGAGCATCTGCATGAGTTTGTCAGGATGTTTTTTTTCCCTCTTCTCTCAGTGTTGTGTTTTAGGGAGTTTTCACCTTCCCTGGAGGTGAATTTGAATGTTTACGCGTGACAGCCGCCAGAAGTCTGGTCTGTGCAGTGTTAAGTGATTTCAAATTTTCATGATGTTTTATTTACATACATAGATGGCATAAATTATTAGTGCGACATTAAAATTAACTTTTTTTTAAACGGATAAAAAATTATTTCTTCTGCTGGAAAAGATTTTTTGCTTCAATCTCCTTCATTTTACTGCAGGTGTGCTTTATGATTATTGGAATATTTTAATGAATTATTTTTTTCCTTAAGTTATGAAAAGTTAAATTCAATAATTCGTTTAATAAATAAAACATTATTGAATTTATTAATATATTTATAAATCTCGGTAATTTTTGTGCATGAGATTAAAATAGTTAATATAAAGTAGTAATTAATTTCAATTTCATCCAATCCTTCAAATATAAGGAATATTGAAAGGCTGTAAAACCGACAGGTTAAAAGTACCGAGATAATTTTTTTTAAACCTTACAAAGCATCTATTTCGTAGTCTAACAATATATTTTCTAAATAATTAAGACATCTGTTATATATAATGGCCTAAATGTGGCTTAATTCAATGTCATTTTGAATAACGTGCTCTTAAGTTTTGAGATTAAGATTCAAAACTTTGCGTAAAATGATAAAATGTTAATTCCATTTAGAAACGAATTTTAAAAATTAATACCTAAGAGAAGAACGGGAAATAGGTTATGATTGCAAGTACAATACAAGTTGTAAAAACTAGTCAAGGAATAAAAGGATATAAGTATACATTGTAGGGATGGGACATATAAAATACGGTGCAGGTTAAAATGGGGTGGAGGAAGTATTAACAACCTTTAGCTTTGGAGTTGAACAATGTAAGTCCTCATCATATTATCAAACGCTAATTCAAAATAACACTATGAAAATAAATTTCATAAGTTGAAAAAAATTATTAAATCTTACCGAATTAATTACTTTAAAAAAACAACAAAAAAAAAAACAACGCTTATGGTAACCAGCAAAAACATTTAACACCCCGCGCTCGCATTTTACACACGTCATTTTTAAGACGTGATTTATTATTTGGAGAAACAGATTATTTATTTGAAAACTAACAACACAAATATAAGGCACCAACCTTCTTTATATCATTGAAACACGTTTTCGACGTTACTAAATTTTTGTAATTCAAGCTGAAAAACATTTCAGTCTCGTAGAACTTGAAAAAAATAAACTTTTTTTTCTTAAAATCAAAAAGAAGATTTTTTTTTTTTTTTTTTGAACAAACAATTAAAACAGCAATTTTATCAAATTAATTATAGCAATGAATTAATAAAATGGGAAACTAACTTGAGTATGTCTTTCCACCCAGAAAAGTGTCAACTGCTAAAAGTAACAAAAGAAAAAAAATGAAAATATTTAATTCATGGAACTAACCCAAACTAAAGATGCAAAATACTTAGACGTCATAATAAATGAGAAACATGGAACAATGACTTTATTAAAAAATCAAACAGAACATTAGGTTTTATAAAGAGAAACTTTTACAAATGTAATAAAGATATAAAACTAATAAAACTAAAATGCTACCTCACCCTGGTGAGACCTATACTAGAATATGCATCTTCTGTATGAGACCAATCCACCAAAGAAAACATTGATAAACTAGAACAAATAAAAAAATATAAAAAAGAACTGCAAGATTCATTACTGGAGAATGTTCAAAACTGACAAGAGTAACACCTTTAGTTAAATCATTAAACCTGGAAACACTTGAGCAGGGATGCGCAACCTAAGGCCGTACGGCCGCATGCGGTCGTGGACACGAAAAGTGCGGCCGTGGAAATCTGTTTAAATTATAATAACCTGCGGCCGTCAAATATTTGCAATTTGGCATTATATTATGTAAAGTTGTAAATCAAATATCGAATATTCATTTAAGCACTTGTTACTGTGAAAAAAAATTCGACCCCAGCAGTTGTAGCGCTAGCTGCAGTGTTTAGCGCTCATAGACATTGTAGCTAATGATGGCCGCCATGAAGTTTAGCAGCATAATATTGAAGTGCGCCTAAACCGTGTGATGCGCACATGCGATGTACTGTGTTTGCTCTGTGTAACCGTGTAACACGTCGGTCATCTTTACAAGCATCTAAAATACCCAGTGTTTCTGTCATTGACCACAAATCACCGCTCTAATCGAGAGTCATGAAATAAGAAAAGATAAAAAAAATTTGGCTACGTTCCTTTCAGACGTCCTCGAAGCGCTGTTGTTGGAATTCACAGAACGTTTTCAGGATTTCGACAAGATCTCAGAAAATATGAGACTCGTTGCGTCTCCACATTTGGTTGAGATAGAGAGTGCGCCGTGGGATGTCCAAATGGAACTGATCGAACTAAATGATAACGCGCAGTTTGGGAAGAAATTCGAGGACAAAAACGATCTACTGGAGACATGGAAAGTAGCTGTGGAAAATCCCAAGCTTCTCGAAATAACAAGAAACACTCTAGTGCTGTCTGGAAGCACTTATATGTGCGAAGCTTCATTTTCACGAATGAGTTATCTCAAGAACAAATATTTAACCCGACTGGTGGACACCAATCTGACGTCATGAATACGACTTATGATCTCCAGCAAGTTCCCGGACTTTGCGCGAGTCCCCAAGAGCAAGGCAGCCTCTAATTTCTGACTCTGGATTGCTAAGTTACATGGACAGTGTTACTGAAGCAGCTTATCTCTTATTCAATTATTTTGTTCTCAGTGTACTAATGCCACTTAAAAAATTATGCTGCACGTGTGTGACATGATGTTAGGACACTGTTATATATGACAATGTTCAACATAGTAAAAAGATAAGAAAATATCTATTGAATTTTTTTTGTTTGTAATGAAGCACTGTGTTTGCCTACAATACACTATGCTGATGCCATTATTATCTCGCGTTGACTATTACGAGAGGTACATTTGTTATAGTGATAGATCCTTTTCAGTGAAATTTTTTTTTGGCAGCCGTAGCAAAAGTAATTTCTTTTAATGTTGCCATAAATGGCCCAAAGGTTGCGCACCCCTGCACTAGAGGAGTAAATTAGTAATTAAACATAAAGCAATTAATTCTAATTTAGAAATACAACACATAGATAACTTTAAAACAACCCTCAGATAGACATAAGGATAAAAAAAACTATCTTATTTCGTATGCAAGAACAAACACATACAAGTTTTCTTTCTTCCTGTCCATAAATCGGGCGTGGTGGGTTGCCTGAAGATACCAGGAAAGCCAACACTTCAACATCATTTAAAACTCTAATAAGAATGCGGGATTAAACACAAGCCATAGATAAACGTAGGACGCAATAATCTTCTATATAGAAGGAGCCTCTGTAACAGATAAGATAAGATAATTAGTATTTAATTTTAATTTCTGAATTTGATATTTATTTTAAATGTATCTTTGCTTTCTTACGCCTACACACAAGTATTTAATCGTGCATGATACAGTATAGTACCAATACTAATTTGACTCTTCAAAAACTACTTGACTTAACTTTTTCACTAGTTTTAATGTTTGCTTGGGTCGCTAGTCAAACAATATAGAGAAAGGAGCCGTCCAAAAAGTACGTTACGCTATTTTTAACCCTTTTTACCCCCCCCCCCGGTCGCAAACAGTCACNCTAAAGTACGTCACACTTTCGAACAAAAATATTTTTTTATTAACAAAATTAAAAATTTAAAATTTAATATAAAACACCGCAGTGGCGTCGCTAGGGAGTGCGGAGGGGGCGCGCCGCCCCGGGTGACACCATCAGGGGGGGTAACACCAGACCATAAAATTCTATATATTCCCGTTATTTGGCACTGGAAAACAATGAGTTCTATGCATAAAATCATGAGGGGATGACACCATGAGCTACCGCCCCGGGTGACACCATGAGCTACCGCCCCGTGACACCATGAGCTACCACCCCGGGTGACACCAACCCTAGTGACGCCTCTGAAACACCGTGACGTCACACATGGACGGAAACCCTCCTCCCCCTGTCACAAACTGTCACACTTTATTACACCCCCTCCTGTGGAATTTGACGTACTTTATGGACTTTATGGAAAAATAAACTCTATGTAATGAGGGTTACTCAACTTAACAAAATTATTTCATAAAAAGGAAACTGAAATACCTCTTTAATTTTATTTAAAGGGCTTTTAACAAAATTCGAGGCATTAGTTTTGTAACTTCACAGAGCCGTGTGTAATTATATAAAGGTAGACATCTTTTGAAATCGTATACAGTTTTTAAAAAAGTACAATTTGCAATGAATTAGCATTTTGAACATATTAATTGTGCAGCATATAAAAAACATGTTAATATTCCACTATAGATTATCACCGTTTATGTCTTTACAAAACAACAACACTAATAATATGATTTTTTTTAAAAAGTATTTTGTTTAATCGCTAATACAGGATATGTCAATTGTTAAATATTTTTAGCAAAAAGGGGACACAGTTTAAAACTGCTGTTATTTGATTGATTGAATCTGTTATAGTGACGATTTGCGTGAATTATTTAAAACACAATTCATCTGCCGTAACATCAACAAAGTTTCAAGTATTTATTAGAGCTTCGGAAATTAACTATTAATTTCTCAATTAATCGGTAATTTTTAAAATCGATTTTAATTATATTAATCGATAAAATAGCGATTAAATTGAAAGAAAATGTTTTATACAACTTAAGGATTTATTAATAAATAATTAATTATTAATAAGTTACAATAGTTTGCTTTTTTGAGTACAGACTTCTCCATTGAAAAAATTTGAAAAAAAAGATTTTTAAAGTGTTAACTTTAAAATAAGCTGTTTTTATAAGGAAAATGATATATAAAAAAAATAAATATTGTTCTTACTTAATTAAAAATAACAAAATTTAAATTCATTGACATTATATTGAACTACTTATATTTAAATAAAAAAATCAATTGCCTGTTTTTGTTACTTCAATTGAAATTTTGAGTTTGGTGACGTCATACATCTTATTTTTAGATTTAATCAAAATTATCGATTAATTATTCGGTAATTTTTCAAAAGTTAACGATTAAATATAAATTAATCGATAACAGCCCTAGTATTTATAAAACGGCAATTCACGAAACATTCCGGACATGCATTCATTTAGACGTTCTAGAAATAATTTTACCTTTTTATTATTCAAATGCTTGACGAATTTCCCCTCTGTTAAAAGGGTAGCTTATAATTATTTATTCAGCATCGCATGGCATACTCGTTGTTTCCATCTTAAGTCATTTTTTAGTTCAAATGTGTTGAAAATCAAGGCAGGTTACTTTAACTTCGATACTTAGGTGGTGATTTTTTTTTTTAAAGTCATAATTCACTGTGTTATAGGTAAAATTAAATCCTTAAAAATGGATCTGTAAAAAAAAAAATAATAATAAATAAAAATGTTAGAAATAAACCTACCAACATCTAGCCTATCAACTAACTTTCTTAATTTATTTGTTTTATTTAATGGTATTATACTAAATACTTTTTTTTTTAAATTTTTTTTTTTACTCTTTGTGAGAATGTTCAGTAAATAGTTCAATGTAAATGTTAAGTACTATAGTAAATGCGCAGATAGAACTTTAGCATTAATAATTTTTTCACAAATGCGAGTTCCCGATGCAACTGTCGATTTAGTAGATTGTTTGTTTGTTTGTTTGTTTGTTTGTTTGTTTGGTTTTGTTTTTTTTTATTTTTATTAAATGAGTTACCTCCGAAGCTTCTGATCCATAATGTATCATTAGAAATGGAAGAAAACCTCCGTATTTTACCTTCAATTAAACATATGGCAAAAACTAGGACACCTTGCCGGTATCTAGAGCCTTTGTTTCCTTTAGTTTAGGCTCTTGTAAACAGTGAAGGTTGATTTTAAATTAAACGATACATAATTTTATTTATCTTTTTTTAAAAAATTATTTCTTTAAAATTGTGTGACAAAATAAAATCCTCAAATTTTAAAAGAACATTTTAAACATAATATTTGAAACCATGTAAAAGGAATTATACTTTAAAATTGCCGTTAAGTTATCTATTCTGGGTTATCACGGGATGCAAAATAATAACACATCTTAAAACAACACATTTTTCTTTTTAAAAAAAATATTATTTCTTTTTTTTCAAATTTAAAAAATGATTTTTTATGCCATTCTTAAATAAATTTATATAAATAATAATAATATTTTAAAATAATATCTAAAAATAACATAGGGATATTTTTTTTATAGATTTTAACCACTATTAATGGTCATCACAAAGTTAAATGTGAGTTCGTTTTTAATATAATATATTCTCTAAGCTAAAAGAATATTCAACGATAAATTACTCATTTATAATGTCTCCAAATACTCTCTATTCTTAACAGTTTAAACATAATTCTATTAATTCGAAGCGAAAAAAAAAAGGGGGGGGTGTGCGGGCAGAAAGAATGAGGGGAGGAAGTGGGAGTATGGCTGTAAAGGGTTAAGAGTATAATCTCATATATAAATAAACATATTTCCCAACATAGAATTGCAGCGAAAAAAAAGCAACAGAAAAATGGCGTGAAACTCTAAGATTTTATTAATTTTATAAATTCTGCTGTTAAATTTCTTAGTATAATTGATATTAATTTAATTTTAATTTTCAATTTTGGCTTATGGATAAACTAACCTTAAATATTTGTAAAATTCATTGCACCCCTGGCTTATTTGGCAAATAAAATGATAGGGTTTTATTAAATTTGTACATTAACATAATATAGTAAACAAACTGTAAACATAATTCTTTTTGCTCTTGATTTGTCTTAGTAAAGTGAATGCAAAATACCGATAGTTTCGGCCAGTCAGTTCCAAGGTCCTATTAACACGTTTACATTGACTTATTAAATAGCCGATAAGGTCTTTAATTGTCATTATATTCGAGCAGGTTATATTTATTTAATTATTTTTACATCTTTAAATATATCATGCTCTTCAAGTGGTTTTAGGAGATGTTTTATTGAGCTTCGTGTGTTGTGTCCATCTTTGCGTTGTATTTCTAAATTATAATGAATTGCTTTATGTATAATTACTAATTTACTCTTGGTTCTTCTATCCTCTAGTGTTTCAAAATTTAATGATTTAACTAATGATAATGGTGTTACTCTTGTCAGATTCTCGGGTTTCTCCAGTAATGAATCTCATAACACTTCGTCACAAAAACTTAAAAATTAGACCCCCCCCCTCTTTTCCAATATTACGTCACAAAGCTTTGATACCCCCCCCCCCGAAATCCGTATTTTCTAATTGAAAAATAAGCCTGTTTCAAATATTTTTTGACAGTATTTTCTCGGCAGGTCAGTGAACGAGTAACCTGTTTTAAACATGTTAATAATTCGTAACCAATGCTCACACAAAGGACTCATAATCCTCTGCTTTGTAGTAGCGTTGGTAACTGATAAGATAAGATTCGTTGGTCAGGGAGCTAAATAAAATTTTAAAAAAAATAAAATGTAAAAAAAAAATTAAAAAAATTTAAAGACAGATGCAATTATTTCAAGTTTTTTTATTTGTTCAAAATTTTACAACCCAAAGGCACAGAGATTGTGCCCTTATTTAAATTTGCTACTCGGTAAATATAAAGGGCTGCAAGGCGTCGGTCAGATTTCTGCGCGTGCTCCAGATTTTGAGGTTCTTCCCCTCGTCACAAGCAATAGCGGCGCGAAGCTTTTACCTTCTAAATTTACAACATCAATTTTTTAAAATAAAATAATCAGAAAAATTACGATTATTTTTTTCTTTAGAAGATTTCCAGTCCAGCTACTGCTAATTCGTAATCCCCACCCATTTATAAAGCCTCTGAAGAACATTTATTTTGTTGTTAAGCCTTATTTATATTCTCATATAATAGGAATAGGCGCAATAATATTTAAGTGACTGATAAAACATCTCAAATAAGTTAAAATATCCGCGTTTTACATTGTTTACATTGTATAGTAGGAATACCGAGAAATCAAAATGTGGTTCTAAAATTAGCTTACAAAACTGGAACAAATAATAGAATAGATACGATAAGTAATAGCGTTTGACGAATTTATGATAAAATGTTGCCAACAGTAACAATAAGCAAATGCCATAATAAAACAAGCGTAGGTTAAAAATAATAAAGATTTAATCTTGTCAGTGTATTACTCCATAATAATACATTGAGGTCCACCTTTCTATAACAGCAACATATTTCTATCGCGTGGATTTGAACCAAGTTGGTACTGCGAGCAAACTTTCTATAACTTTGAATTCTTTAAATTATTTTTAAAAAGATAATAATGGAAAAAAAAGCTTCTTCTTCATATTAGACAAGTATTTTGTCACATATTAATTTATTTAGTTTGTGCCTTTCCAAATTTGTCTGACTTTCACCAATGACAGTCCCATGTGCTGTAGTTCTGTCACCTCTCCGAATGCAACACATTTCTTAAATCTTTAGAATTCATAACAAATGTCATAGCAGCAGTAATCTCCCGTTTGGATACCAGGTTCTGTAAATTTGCGCGCCAAATTAACTCCCTTGTTACCTCACGTGACAAGCTCCCTGAAAGCAATCACTGGATAAATTATCTCACCCTGCCAAGCGAAGCTGTAATTTTCCGAGCATGATCTTCTTTTCGGGGCGTCATCGCCCCCCAAGGGGTGGCCAATATCGAGTTAACCCGGGTGGGCAGGTACGAATTTGAACCGCAAATTGATCCCAATCCGGACCCGGGCCGTAGCTGTTCATTTGTTCTAATACGATTAACCCTTGGCCCGTCGGCACCCTAGAGGTGAGCGATGGCAAGCTGAAGTGAGAAATTTTAAACTTTTATCTCCGACTGTTGACAGTTTGACTCCCCCCCCCCCCCCCCCCCCCCCCCCNCACCCCACCGAATGATGTCGGTCGGTCTTGTCTGTGGGGATTTCTCCAAACAGAACTGGGTACATAGTGGCAGTAGAGGGCAGCCTATTTTCTCACACATGGATATAGAGCGATCTAATTATAAGAGATTAAATTTAATTTGAGGTTAAAACGGTAATTGATTGTTTGTTGTTTTTAATGCTTTTTTTTTCAAATAAAATATTAAGATATGAAGGGTACAACCTTTTTAAAAGCCTATTTGTATAATTTTAGAACTGAGAACCCTTATATAGTAAGTTATTTTAAGTAAACAATTCTTGGCTACTACTTCCAACTGTTACAATTTTAAATTTGAGCATCGATAGAAAATGCAACAAAGATTTTAGTTACACAAATTTGAAAATAAATTAGACCTATATGAAATATAGTTTAAGGAAGATCTTTTTTTTTTAAATCGCATAAGTCATAAATAAATATTAGGAGATAAGATGACTGTATTATTATAGAAATTGCTGATTATCTGATAATACAACATTTTGAATACATAATTGGATTAGGTTTTTAATTTGGAGCAGGGTTTGACTAAATAATAAAAGAAACATTTTTCGAAATGTGTCTAAAATAGGAGAAGTTTATTAAATATAATAGAAGAACTCGTCTCAAATAAGAGAAATAACAGACTAAATAATAGGAGAAATGGTTTAAAATCAGTTTCAGAAGGGTTTGAGTATGGTAAGAATAAATAAAAGGAGCATGGGTTGAATAAAGTTTAACATAAAATTATGTTTTGAGTGTGGAAAGCGAAGTTTTGTTTAATTCATTTTCAACAACAGTTTGAACCACAATAATTGTAAAAAAAATGTCGCTATTCTTGTGGTTGTTAAAAAGCATTGAGATAGCCGATAATCGAGATGAACGGACACCAATAACACGATAATATTAATAAGTGCTTGATTTGATAAACGTCCTACTGATCAAATATATAAATTGAAATCAGGAATTACTTTGGAAACTTTAAATTTCGTACATGATTCTTACATTTCAAGCATAGAACTAGACCTACCCATGACCAATGTTTACGCATTTTTTAAAAAAAAGAATTTTTTTAAATTATTTTTTTTTTGCTAGCGACTATTAAAAAATGTAACTCTGTTTTCGTAGAGTAGTGGTAGAATCATAATAATGAAGTTAAATGAATGGTTGTCATTAACATCTATTCTGTACAGGGATATATATTAAGGTAATTTACAAAATGAGCAATGCGGGGTTTAGAAACCTTAATTTAGTATATTATTGAATTAATACCATAATAGACATCCTTTAGGCTAATGTCTTTGGTATAATTATCACATATTGTTATTTTAATAGGCATAATAGGCATAATGATTTAATGTTTTGTGCTTAAGGGGGTTTACGCGATTAAACAGGGGCGTAATCCCCTCTTAATTTTTTTAAAGGATTATTGAAGTTGTATGCCTCACATAGATAAAAGTAACAATATTAGAGACGTATCCTCGTTCAGCGAAATTATTGGGAAAGAATATACGATGCAATATAATATTAATGTAATAATAATTCTTATAATTCTTCTAAATTTATCTCTTAACCCTCTATTACGCACTTTTAGGTTGTCATGGGAAAAAATATTTGACTGGATATTATATGTGTATTGGACATATATAAACATTATATGGAATAAAAATATAGTATTTTTATCAAATTTTGATTTTGATGGTATGTTACCATATGGTTACAATGCGTCTATATGGTAAAAAAAATTAATAAAAACAGAATAAAATAGAACATGACAACAATAATAATTTTGATAGATGATGATTTAATCCTGAACTCACACAAGTGTAAATATTAACTTTATTGCAAATACATCCTTAAACGCGAAACAGTCAGGTCTAACTGGTATGGGTGGAACAGCTGCAGTAGGACCTCTCATTTCTTTGGCTCTATATCCAATTAGGGATGACCACATTTTCTAAACCTTACTTTACCTTTTTTATGAGGCATATAGCAATCTGGGTCTTGAAATCAAGTAGAGCAAGGATATTTTTGTCACATTTGGATTACTACAGGCATCCCCATAGATCAGCCATGCCTGAACTAGAGTCATATTCATATCCACTTGAATAAAAATCATTGCGAGTTGTTTATTCCTTACTTGTAACAAAGCTAAGGAAATGGCGCGCAATGTTTTCCAGAAGCTCTTATAACCGATTCTAATTTACATGACAGAATGTTGCAGCAGTATAATTCAAAGTTATTAATCACTGTTGTAGCAGAACAACTCACACNTTATCAGTTCCCCAGTAGCATCGGCTTTTGAACAATGATGTTCATTATAAATAAAACTTCAGTAAACTGCTCCAGTTCATTGCATCCTAATGCAATGGTTGGTTCAATAGCAGATATATATATATAATATAAATATATATGTTTGATTGTGTTACTAAACTATCCTTTATTCGTTCAGCAATAATTTTCCTGTTTGGTTCTGAGGCTCTTTTGCAACAGTGACATATTTAGAGAAAACAGGCTCTCAAGATGTCTGTTGCATCTCTTTGGTGCAAAAGTAAATTTTTATTTGATACTTTTAGCTGTGGTTGGACTGAAGTACCTAAAGAATTACCAGCTGTTTCAATCATTTTACTCTCAAAGACTGGTGTTGTTGAGTCTGAAAAGAACAAATTAAAATACTATTTGTTAGTGTTTAATTTAACAATTTAATTGAATGATATTTAATTGTTCTTTAAAGTTTATAAGAGAAAATATATATTATTTTTTAAAAGTAGGTATATTGAACTTAATAACTTAACTGTAAAAGTTTCATCTACATCATCGTCATCTTTCTACGATAGCTCATTATCATCGGACTCATTAGGAACGGCCCGGATATGTTCATCTTTATTCTTCAATAAAACCATGATGGATCCATGACATTGATATTTGAATTCTACAGAAGAAAAAAAAACATTATCAAATGTAACCAAAAAAAGATATATATATATACATAAAAATTTATTGTATATTATTGATAATCATCAATTACTTCTACTAATGCTATTTGTAAAAAGATTTTTAAATCTATTTACAGTTTACAGATCATAAACTTGATAATTTTATACAATTACTAAAGGATAACATTATAAAAATTAGATATTTATAAATATTTTATGAATAAAACAATTGTATCACTTATAAAGATTTATTCTTTAGTAAGTTGCCATATTCCAACAAGAAAAACTACAGGAAAAAAATCAACCACATAGACGCACTGTTACCATATGGTAACATACCATTTTGTTCATATATTATCAAACGATGATGACAAATATCAAACTTAAGCTTACATTATTACTGTATAAACATTAGTTTTATCATTTAAATTTTTTTAGAACAGAAATTTTCATTATTCGATAAAAAATAAACACTTGTACTTACTAGATTCGGTAGACAAAATTTTAGCCCACTGTGATCTTCTAAAAGTCGTTCTTACAAAAATACAAAACGGTCTAAGAGAAGAGTTCTCCGGGATAAAAGTTCAAAACATGTTAAAATAAAAGGGGAATCACTTTAAAAAATTTAAAACTAATTAATTTGTAGTGAAATAATAATTAACTCATGATTACACTTAGGGTTGACTGAAAATTTCAAAATTTTGGATGGAAATGTTGGTCACTGAACGTGTGCCAAGTAACCGACGAATAAATGGCAAATATTGGCTGCCCTCGTTTGTACTTGAGATATAACGGTTCGGCGAATAACAGAGTCGACATAATCGATGAGAAAATGCTAAGACAAATAGGAAATTACACATATCTCTTTAAAAAATCGACATAATGGCGTTGGCGAGTTAACCGAGGTCGAGATAAAAGTAGTTTGCTGTATATATATATATTTAGTCATATTAAGTTGTCAACGTCGGGTAATAGAAGGTTCTTTCAGAAATTTTAAGAATAAAACGTTAATGTTTTACATTAGAGAACAAGTTCTTGTTTTCAATCAAATTAAATTCTTCTTTTAATGTTTTAAAAAAATATTTAATTAGCAGCTAAACCATATACAAATAGAATTGGAAATTTATTCTTAAACTCATCATGTGATATAATTGACATTAAATCTAACCGACTTAATTCCTATGTCGCGGCATTGAGCTATAGCCATGAACAATATCACTAATTCCCAAAGAGCACCCGTTATTGCTGGTGACTTTCACAAGCCCGATTTCAACACCCGCTAGAAGTGCACACAATATCCTCTGAATATTACTTAAAGTTCTCGGCCCCTGGGGACGCAATTTCATATCTGAAGCGGTTGATTTATTAATTCTCAATTTTGCTGATATACTTTTTTTTCCTTATATAATTAAACTGTTGTCAAATAAAATACAATATATTTGTCCACAGAACTTACGTTAATCATTTTGATTACCCATGAGAGTTACGAGTATTTAGATTGGTCAAACCATCAAAGAGCTTCCTCTTTTATCGTCGAATGGAACAGTTTTTATGTAAGTTTGACATTATCAAATGATGGTTTTAGAATTCAGACCCATACATGATTCTGTCAAAGGTGTAATGAACGGCAGATATAACTTTTTTTAATTAATTTTTTTTATAGGTCTTGAATAAGACAACGCGCTATATTCCACGATTGATACTCTCACAACAGTGACTTGGCCTCTCGTTACATTAAAAGTAGGTCTCCTCATAAAAGAGAAATTTTAATTCAAGTAATGGGCCGACGAGAATTAAAGTCATTCTGAAATCTTTTTGAAAAAGTTTGGCTGTTTATTTCTTTGATAATACTGGTAGAGATTTTTCTGTTGTCTGAGTCGCTACCAATGATGGAGATACATGAAATGCTTGAAACGTTACAATTCACATTGTAATTTGCAGTATTCTACTTAGACCTTTATTATGCCGATAATATATCAATTTCCCTTTTAACAAATGTTGAAAAGCTTTTCAAGTTCACAATATTATTGTTCGGTGAAAGGGATCAGTTGGCCGCATGGGCGTATTCTGGGGGAGGGGGGCAATGGGGTTATTTGCAACGCCCCCACCCCTAAATTTTAGAAAAAATGTCATAAAGTTATTACAATAAAAATGAATTAAATTACTGAATGTTTATTGAATAGAAGAAAGTGTACACATATGAAACAAAAAAAAAAGGAATTAAAATCTGAAAGTATAACTGATTACATTATTGTTATTTTTTTAAATAATGGGTTCAGCGTAGAACAGTTACTATACTAATAAAATAGAGTATAAAATGATAAATTGAGCTTCTTGTTTGGAAGAGCCAATGGTGCCAAAAAGCAGCCTTAATTACGGAAAAAATTGGTTTCATCTAAAACCTCACATAAAGTCATTGTTTCTGTTTTTCACCTTTACTAGTTTTACATTTCCATATATCATACCAGGTTTCAGTCTCTTCGATTAATTTGTCAAATGCGTAATATTCAGCCTTTGCTTGATCCTTAAATGCGAGTCTTTCTAGTTTTGGCATCAAAAAGTGATGCAAAACTAAAAGGGAAAATGCTGGGTTATTTTCTACACAAAAACGAATTTCCCTGTTCATTTGTCTTCCAGCTTATCTTGGAGGTTGAATGTCGACACCAATATCATCTTCAACACCTTTTGTAACTCTAAAAATTTCCGTATGCCTCTCATCACAATTCTGTCGATCAACAGCTAATGTAGTCAACAATCCTTCCATGTATTCTTGTAAGGCCAGTAAATCTAAATGCACTGACTGAAATTTTTGAGTCACAGCTTCTAGTTTTGGTGAATATTTTTGTATAATAACTATAAAAAATCAATTTAAAAACAAAAGAAATGTAGAAGTTATTACAGCATAAAGTAACTGATGTGCAACTTGGTTGCTTTTTCCAGATTGTTCTAAATATTCCAGTTGTTTAACAATTTCTGTCGCAGTTTCAGCAAAAATCCGCAAGCTTTCATTTTTATGTAACCATCTAGTTTGACATATATAGCAAAGGGACATTGGAAATAGTTTTCTTCACTGATTAATTTTTATTTAAAAAAACACTATAATTGATTGATTTGTTCTGATAGTGTTTCGTACAGCATTCAAACTATTTAAATCGTTAACGAAAAGATTTAGTTTATGTGAACTGCAATGTACAAATGCTGCTTTTGGGTATTTTTTCTATTTATTCCTTGGAATACTCCTTTGTTACCTGCCATTGTAGAACATCTGTCATATCCTTGACCAACAAGCTTTGTGTCATATCTAATCCAAATTCTAAAAAAATTCTCAGTGATGGTGTTGGCTAAACCTTCAGCTGTTCTATCGACAATAGGAATATATCCCAGGAAATCATCTGTGACCATCATTTTCCCATTTTGTTCTTTGACAAATCTAACACAAAGTGACATCCACTCAATGTCTGAAATTTCAGTTGTCTCGTCGGCAAGTATAGAAAATGCAACTGAATTATTTGCTTCACGAACAATATCTGCACGCAATAGAGACCCACACATTTCGATTATAGTGTTTTTGCGTAGTAGCCGAGATATGCTTAGCACTACAAGAACCAATTTACAAATGATTACCTAAAAATTCATCTCCAGATTCTACACGAAACTCTAACATGACAGGTCATAAAATTACCAGAATTTGATTTTTTTCCGCGAAGTGCTAAATCATGCATGCTGCAAAATAAGATTGTAGAAATGATGAGTCTCGGTTCAATGCGATTTTCTTGAATTTGTCTTCTAAATGATTAGTTTAACTGCTCATCTATAGAAGCTGCTTAAGCTTCCAACAATGCAACAAAATTTCTTGCATCTTCATTGTCATTAAAAAAAATTAAATGCGCTTCAGCCCCACCCCCCTCCCCGTAAAAATTTCTAGCGACGTCCATGGTTGGTTAAGTGGTGATTCTTTGCACACTGAAAGGATTATCCCACTAAGAACACCTTTTGAATTTCTGTTAATTTTTTAAAGGAACATAAATTTTACAGTTTTAAAATAACGCATTTCGAGTAACATTTTGAAGTTAGTTTTTTCTATGGTGTCGAAGCTGAATAAGTTTGATGAGGGTGTGATTTCTTTATACGATTTGTTTTACCCATATTTTTTAATTTACAAAAACGAAATTTGCGATAAACCCCAATGAGAGCGTTTTATTCGTTTAAGATAATATGCCATGTCCTTCATCATAATAATAATTATTATTATTAATATTATTTCAAAAAAGTGATTTTACGTGCCTATGTGAAATATTTAAAATTTTAAAAAAAACAAAAAAACTGAAAGCTCTTAGTTCATCTAACCTGCTTACTGACATAGACTAAATATAATCGCTAGTAGATATAGATCTGATGGAAATAATTATTTGAAACTATTCAAAATACTGAATGCTTAGCATACTTAAACGAATAATACGCATTACCCAGCCGCCGTTAGTTCCCTAACAAGCGTTAGGTACCCATTCAGAGATGGGTGAACTTAGGGACGTCCTAGGCTGCGGGAATAGATCCTTGCCTTCACATGGATTCGAACCCGTGGCCATCGGTACGCCAGCCGAGCGCGCATGCCACTCGACCACCATGCCCCTTATCAGTTGATTATCTTGCTGCTTTCAACAAAATTATTATGCAAGGCAAGGACTATCAGGAAAACCCACACAACTCTTGGAAATCACTCGTCGAACAGATCCCTTAGTTAGATTCCAACGCTATAATATTATTTAACGACACGATCACCCCCTCAGCGCCCTATCCCCCGTCAACTATCTATGACATTCACACACCCTTAAACCACTATAGCTAACTATCACCTATAACATCTAATGTCAGTGTCATCGTTGGAATAACAACGAGACATCGCTATGCTGAATTTCAGCGATGTCGAGTCCCAAAATTTACTCATCATGTACTACTGAAACCAACTACCGGGGGCCGAGCGACAAAGCCCCCTGTACACTTGTCAGACAGAGTCGCCAGATCTCCGCGACCATTTGCCATCTGCCACTGATACCCTGAGATACGCTGGAGCCTATTCAATCACATTAACTCCGAATCTGCTTCCCACAAACAGATACCCCAAAAACCTTTTATCCCCTTCTCTCTAAGGGGACAGACCCTCCCCTTCCCTAAAATCATCCACCCCCCATCAGTACCTCCCCCACCCACCACACACACATTTGTTCATCGCCCAGCTCATTTCATGCCTCGCGTGAAGAGTAAACTATAATTTTTCAGCCAATTCGTTGCATTTGGACAAAGGAAGCGTCACTGGACGTGAACAATGAAAAGTAACGGGGGGCGACTCGTCCAATTTTGAGGACGTTTTTGCCGGCTCACTGGTCATCTCTCACGCTAATATTACGCCGTTTTGGGTTATGACCGTGAAGGTTCGCTCGCAGTGTTGTCGGCGATCAAGTGATCTCCCTGGACTTGTCATAATAACCCTGAAAAGGTGATAGTTAATACCGCTATAACCCACCTGGTTGTCCTTCCGAAAACGATGAATTAAAAGTTCGTGACGCTTTTGGTTCAATTCGTCGCCGGAGACTGTTCGCGATCAAGTACATTGGCGAAACATGCTGGGCGCTTGATGATGATGCCTAACACAATGTTTTACTCATGCACAGCAGACTTCCTCGTTTAACTGGACGAACTAGGTCACAATGAATATGTGTGTGTGTGTGTGTGCGTGTGTGTGCGTGTGTGCGTGTGTGTGTGTGTGTGTGTGTGTGTGTGTGTGTGTGTATTGTGTGTATGTGTGACTGTGTGTGTGTCTGTGTGTGAGTGTCTGTGTAACTTAAATGTATTAATCTTTCAAAATTTTACCAGTTTTCTTTTTTTACAATAGCTATATAAACAATGTTATTATTGCTTTTTTGTTGTTTTTTTTTGCTGTAAATAAGCCAGTCCCTTTTTCCGCTTATCTCCCACTTAATGAATCCTAAACATCTACTTATGACTCCGATGAGATTGTCATTTGGCCACACCGCGTTAGAATTAACAGTATATTATATATATACATTAGGGCTGCGGAAATTATCGATTAATTTCTCGAAAAATCGGTACAAAATTTATCGATTAATATTATTTTAATCGATAAAATAACGATTAAATTTTAAGAAAATACCTGAAACAATAATTACTACGATTTGTTAATAAATAATTAATTATTAATAATTAACAATAGTTAGCTTTATTTACCTACAAACTTCTCCATTGAAAAAAAAATTAAAATAAAGCTGTTTTTATAAGGAAAATGATATAACAAATTAAACTTTTTTAATACTTAATTAGCAATAACAAAATTTAAATTCATTGACATTATGTTGAACTACTTATATTTAAGTAAAAAATGTCAATTGCCTGTTTTTGTTACTTCCCTTGAAATTTTCAGTAAGATGACGTCATACATCTTATTTTTAGCTTTAATAAAAATTATCGATTAATTATTCGGTAATTTTTTAAAAGTTAACGATTAAATTTAAATTAATCGATAACAGCCCTAATATATATATATATATATTGTATATATATATTAAAAACTTAGTATGTTATCACACTCATCTTCACCCCGCCATCTCCCGATTAACACATCTCATAGGTTAACGATTTTTGTCCCCCTCCCCTTTCCTCCTTTTTCTAAAAAGAAATGAGAATAATTGTTGTTTTTTAATAGGTGTCATGAATCCGCATTCAATTCCGTGAACGCTCTTACCCCACAACCTGCCAAAAGTCGCCACCGTCCCGTGATTAGTTAAGCAAAACGTCGTAAACTGCCTCACAGAAGGCTGAAGACGATCAATGGTTTTAAAATAAAAATGATGATCATAAAGGCGGAAGGCATCTTTGAACGCGCCTTAACTACAAGCAACACAAAAAATAATTCAAAGGGCCAGCTCAATCTGCCACAACTTAACATACATCAAATGTAATAGTCGTCTATTACAAAAACCTTGTACCATCTATCAACGTTTTGACCATCAACCATCCCAGGCACCACCTACTACACTAAGTGCCATCTACCCACAGAGTAACATGCATCTACACACCCAACTACTATCTACACCACTGAGTACCCCACACTATTACTGTCTAGCGCTAAGTATTATCTACCAACTCAAGTAACCACTCAGAACCATCTGCCACCTTAAATACCCACTCAGTACCATCTACCCACCAAGTACTGTCTAACCCACTGATTGTCATCTTCTATATTCCAAGTTCCATCTTTCGGCATTATTGCCATCTACAGTCAAATTACTATTTACCACACCGAGTACAATCTACAATCGCATACACCATCTACTACTTCATGTACCATCTACCACCCCGAGTACAATCTACAATCCCGTACACTATCTACCTCTTCATGTACCATCTACCACCCCGATTATAATCTACCATCCCGCACACCATCTACTACTTCATGTACCATCTACCACCCCGAGTACAATCTACAATCCCGTACACCATCTACCTCTTCATGTACCATCTACCACCCCGAGTATAATCTACCATCCCGCACACCGTCTACTACTTCATGTACCATCTAACACCCCGAAAACAATCTACCATCCCGTACACGATCTACTACTTCATGTACCATCTACCACCCCAAGTATAATCTACCATCCCGCACACCGTCTACTACTAGATGTACCATTGTACCATCTACCACCCCGAGTATCACACCCAAGTGCCATCTACCACCCAGGGTAACATTTCCACCCCCATGTACCATCAACGAGTACCATCTACCATCCAGTTTACGACGCGATCGCTCATAATTACAGACACCATCGTTTGTTTCCATCACCCACCCTCCCGCCCGCGCCGGTCTAAAGCGCCCAGCCTCATTTGTCTCCATAGATTTAATTGCCAGGGTAAATGTTGTCTCTCTTGTGTAGCGGACCATCTGATTCTGATGACACGAATCTAATATCTCCCCGCAGGACTGCGCCACCTAATGCTACGTCTAATTGCCCTGACATCAGAGACCCGTCCTCCTGCTCTCGGGGCTCGGCTCGACATATTTTGTTGTATCCAGATTTTTAATAAACCCCCTTGCATTTTGGGGGCCAGACTTCAAATCTTTTAATCATTGAGAATTGAGTTTCCCCCGAAACGGAGAGCGTCCGACTTACCATATGCCTCGTTTTCATGTTGTCAGGTAGCAAAACGGAGAGTCTTGTTCACTATAGTATAAGGCGGTCTTTTCAATACCTCATAATAACGAGAGAGGGGGGGACGTAAGCGATGTTACCACGCAGTCATATGACTTGTAGTTATTACCAGCCGACTTCTCTCTAGGGCAATTAGAATATTTTGTATACATGTATTATTAAAGGCGTTGCGATATCTATGGGTTAATTATTTAACTATCGAATAGCTCCCGATCTATTTCTAGCTCATTTCAATAGTGTATAATGTACTGTAGGTCAGCGCTTCTCAAAGTGGTGGTCTGCGGACCGCAGCCGGTCCGCAGAAGTTATCAAGAAAAAACGGAAAAATTCAATAATAATCCTCCCATTTCATTCATTAATATTAAACATAAAGAATTTGTCAATTTCGACAATAAGCAAATGAAATTAAACAAATAAAATTACTTTAAACTAAAATAAATTACCTTTCGCTACGTCGTCAGCACACTGAAAATAGTGCACTGGTCCGTGATGCAATGGAAAAACTCCTGACTGCGGTCCGCAGAAGTTATCAAGAAAAAACGGAAAAATCCAATAATAATCCTCCCATTTCATTCATTAATATTAAACATAAAGAATTTGTCAATTTCGACAATAAGCAAATGAAATTAAACAAATAAAATTACTTTAAACTAAAATAAATTACCTTTCGCCACGTCGTCAGCACACTGAAAATAGTGCACCGGTCCGTGATGCAATGGAAAAACTCCTGACTGCGGTCCGCAGAAGTTATCAAGAAAAAACGGGAAAATCCAATAATAATCCTCCCATTTCATTCATTAATATTAAATATAAAGAATTTGTCAATTTCGACAATAAGCAAATGAAATTAAACAAATAAAATTACTTTAAACTAAAATAAATTACCTTTCGCTACGTCGTCAGCACACTGAAAATAGTGCACCGGTCCGTGATGCAATGGAAAAACTCCTGACGGTCCGCCACACTAAAAGGTTTGAGAAGCACTGCTGTATGTCATATGTTTATATGTTGAATTAATTTTAAAACGCTTAACTTTTTTCTTTAATGATGAGTACAGAAAATAAAAATAATAACGTTAGAATTTAAAGACTGCAAAACGTCTTGTGTTTTCAATGAAGTTTGAATGTTTTTTATTGTCCAATTTCTGTGTCTTTCGAATTTCAACAGCTTAGTTGTTGAGATGTTGTTCCAAAAGACAGAGAATACAAAAAATATGTTTAAAATGAAAATAAAAATTTAAATAAGTGTAGAGAAGATTACGATTTATATCAAAGAACCATTCAGCTTCAATGAAATATAAAATAATTACTTTTGACCGACTAAAGTGACTCACTTATTCTGGAAAATGCTATAAATAACCGAAACGTTGTTTGTTGTATTATATAATGTAGATGATGTTGACCTGCAATAAACCATTGCAAATCCCAAAAATCTCAGTAATGAAGAGATTCTTAACAACAAACTAAACGCGCGAAGTGTATAATCCCCTCCTCTTTCATGGAAATACGATTAAAATACTTTTTACCTGTTTGTTTTACATAACTTCGATGGTAAAAATATGTGCTGTATTAAGGGTGGGAACATATTTTTTTTTAAATATTCACATGGCTAAAGGGAAAATGCAATGGCGTATGCCTTAAGAGTGGGTAGCATTAGTGGAATTTTTTTAATGACTTACTGAATGACTCATAACATTTATAAACTAATTTCTAGCAGGTCTTTATTTTACGTCCACCCCCAAAATATAATGTTATTTTTTTATTTTTAAAAAAAAAAACTATTTCTTGCAGCCTTTATGTCAATAAAAAAGAATGTTCCCAGTCTCTAAATTCTAGCAGGTCTTTATTTTAAGTCCACCCCCAAAATATAATGTTACTTTTTATTTTAAAAAAAATACTATTTCTTGCAGCCTGTATGTTCATAAAAAGAATGTTCCCAGTCTCTAAATTCTAACGCTATAGATTTTATTTTCAATTTCTCCTTTTAGTTGTGATTGTGATTGTTCTGATAAGGCATAATTAGGTTGGCTCCAGGTGGAGGGGTGCTGGTGGTGGTTTTCAAAGTGGCTGTTCGTCTTACTTACTTTACTTCTTACGCCCTTTTCTTGTTTGATAAATTCCATTGAACACAAAGCGTTTTGATATACCTTAAATTTTATTATTTCTGTTTCAAATACTATAGAAGATCAAGTTAAAAATTAGTGCATCAGATGTTAGAACGAGAAAAAACATTTATTAAAAACACCTCTATCAAAGAGTGTACTATTAAAGCAGAAAATGACTTGCATTTCTTTTAAAAGCCAATTTGTTTGGAAAATGTCTGCCTTTCTGCAAGTTTATTTGTGAGGAGAATCGAAGAATTAGGAAAGAACCAAGTGCTACTAACATGCGAGTAGCGTTTAGAGGTTTATACTCCGCAGTTCTGGGTGAGCCTTTCATTTCACGAGTACGTCACCTTTTCTGGTGTTATTTCGTGGTTTCAATTTAGACTTTCGGTATAAATAAACGGAAGATTTGGTGTTTATTTGGCGCATGAATGGAACACCAATGAAAAAAGACATTTTAATCAAGGGGAAATATATTTTTAAAGACTTCCGAAACTTTCAGTGGAATCAGATTCGAGGTGTTACCGTTGATGGAAGGTAAAACATGGCGGGAGGGAGGATTATGCACAGTGCGCTCGCCATTGTTCGTTACCGACACAAAATGGGAAACGTTTCTATGTCCGGGGGCCTGCTGAAAATTACGTCAGCTTTGTTGTTGGATTTTTAAAATTTTTTTTTCTCCAAATTGTTAACTATTGTTAAATAAGTTTTTCAATGTGCCCAGGTAGCATAACTTTGGAGTATCGCAAGTTTCTTTATAGAAATATAAGTTAGATAATAATGTATATTGTGAGAAATTGCATTTTCTGTACAGACATTTTTCAGAACATGTGGCGGCTTCTAGTGCTTGGATACTAGTTTGTAGATAGTGTAACGGTGTTTATATAATTTAAGGATTACCCCCCCCCCCTTTTTTCTGTTCATCAATAGAATGCCGCCCCCTTAACAAGTCTCTGGGCGTGTCTTTGTATTTGCAAACTCAATTATTCGAAAAATTTCCCGTCACTCATTATAAGGGGCTAATCTTTTTAAATCAGGATAAAACGAGCCTACTTAGGTAGTGATCATTTAAATGCATTTTCGGTTCATAAAATTACTTTTTTGTGGTGTTTTACTTTTAGGTCAACGGCCAATCGTTTTAAACTTTACAATCCCACTTGCCGCCGCCCCTCTTTGAGTTACGCTTATATGCCAGATCGCCCAATGATTCAGCCGACATAAGGTACAAAAAGACACATAAAAATTATGATTATTCATTGACCGCTAAGCTAATCGCGGAACAAAAGAAATATTCCCCCCGGAACCTTGTATGATGGATCATCCAGCGTCGTGTAGTCAGCAGGTGGCGGGGTTGGGTGGGGGGGGGGAACCTGATACCCCAGAGCCAGACATGCCGGCTGAAGGGAGTCTAAGGGGGTCCCGGGGTCTCACAGGAAGTGGAAGGAAGTCACGTGGTACAACGTTACGCTGCCTGCTCCCTGATTGCGGGCCTGTCGTTCATTAGTGGACAATATGAAGGAAGATGCATCTGGGGCCTGACACTAAACTTTTCTTCACCCTTTAACGAAGAGAGCGAACTACTTTCTTTTCTTGACCGATTTCATGTGATGTTGTCTTTTCTTAAACTGTTGGCTAAAAATATTTGCTTGTTTGTAATTGTTAATTTTAGAAATATAAATAAAGTCGTTGATAAAATCATGTTAATATTTGTTTTTTTTAATATCAGCAGAATAATGTGTTGTTTTTTTACTATTGAATATTTAATTTGCAAATATATGTAAGGAATAATAACAAACTTAATTCGGAGATTAAATTTGTTAACACAATTTTTGCCAGTTAGATCTATATGTTTAAAAGACAATGTTTACGTCAAAGCAGCAATTACAATTTAAAGCTCAACTTTATATATTTAATTTTTCTTTTAGGTAATAAAGATATTCTAAATACCTGTAACTTGAGTTTCTCACATAAGAAATATCTCAACTAGACTATTTCTGTATTTCTTCAAAGACGTTTAAAAAAAATTAAAAAATAAAATAAAATAAAATTTAATAAATTAAAAAATTAAAAAAAAAAACAACAAACAAACAAACAAAAAAACTTTACAAATCACTAAACATTGGGGCATTGGTATCTTTAGATTCACTACCTGTGAGACTTTTAATGCACACAGTAAGCTCCTTGCATACTTCTATATTAAACCCTGTAATAATTTTTTTTTAATTCTGTTATGTGGCTTCCATTTTACTCTGCATTAATATCGTCAAAAAATTTGTTTAGCAGATCGACTTTTCCGAGTTGAATAAAGCACTAGAACTATTTGTTTAAATATTTTATATTATATTTTATGCAATAAGCAGCAAAATTTTTAATTTTGTTTTGAAAAAAAAACTTTCCAAAAATTCTCCTTCGACACCCATTTTCTAAGATCGATATCTGTATATAACTCTACTCCATTTATCTAATACTGGAGACACACACAAAAAAAAAAAAACACTGGTTTTATATATGAACAAATTGATCAAAACAAGGAGACGTTTAACATAAAGTATAATCTCTCAAAATCCAAAACTTAATCATTTGGGGCGAAACGGAGTGATAGGACTTTTGCCTGCCGTTAAATACATCTAACCCTTCTAAAAACATCGCCATTTTGTTAATCAAGATAAAACGCTTTTTAAAAAAATCTTCTGTCCCTTACTATAATAGACTGATATCAATTTACGACCCCAGCAACAATTTGGGGCTAATAACTGAGATTTTTTTTCCCCCAATGTATAGACGTCTGCAGGGAAATGCCACAGCCACGGTGCACGTCTGCCAGTTGCCGTGTTTACTCAGACTGCAGCGAGGCGATGTTGCATAAAGTTAACACAACAGCGTCTCCGGTTCAATGCTCCGACTTTTTCATTGCACTGGTTGCCCTATTCCCCCGACGTATTTTGCGAGGCTCTCCGACTCGTGAGTCTCTAAACTGTCGGACAGGACTCGAGACTACAGCCGAGTGAATGTTTTTGTACTCATTCCGAGGCTGCCACCAGCTCTACACTTGGGAGACGCGATTGGTCAGGGGATTGGGGCTGCCGAGGGAGACAAAAATAACGTCTCAGTTTTGATAACTCGAGGACGATTCAGTAAACAAAGACACACGTCTGATACGGCACCGACGTATGCTGTCTTGGGTGGGCGTGTCAAGTTTTCTTATAGAAATGGAGATTACTTTAAACTTTAAAGTGATCGTTTGATTATAGCATGAAAGACAGGTGCACAATACTCATGTCATACGTGATTACCAGTTCAGGTATAGGCTTCATTACATCGACACACACACTCACTCACACAACATTTCAGATGCAAACTTTTGATAGACACACAAACAGACGAACGGACAAACCGAAAGATGGATGGGTAGTTAAATGGATGGATGGATGTTTTGTCTGATGGAGGGATGATTTCATAAATAACTGACTAATTTGTTTTGCTGTTAATTTGTCATGACGCAATTATTGTTAAGTAATTGTGATTTCGCAAATATTTTTTTTAATTTAGAGCATATCAAAAAAAAATTAATTAATCGAAACCTCGATTGTTATCAATGGACACACTACAGCATAAATTATTTAAAGATTTGTAAAAAGCTTAGGTAACAAGCGATCTAGAAATTAACCCCCTGAAGAAGGTGACACCCTGATAGGGTATTAAAAGGGCAGCACCCGATCTGCTCCACAATTGGCAATCCAAATATATTGAAGTATTTATTAACGTATTTATATGTATATCTATACTAATAAAAGGGAAAGCCCTCACTGACTGACTGACTGACTGACTGACTGACTGATTCATCACTAATTCTCCAACTTCCCGTGTAGGTAGAATCATGAAACTTTGGGAAGTTGTTGGATACCCTCTGAATACGAAAATTGGCGAAAAAGAATTTTTAAAATCTAACTCATGTGGGGCCGGGGGCCCAAAAACTTTTTTTGCTTACATTACTGAATCTCCGACTTCCCGTGTAGGTAGAAGCATGAAACTTTGGGAAGTTG
>MUZC01000331.1:147739-181909 GCA_002072015.1 Radix auricularia | reverse complement strand
ATAGATAGATAGATAGATAGATAGATAGATAGATAGATAGATAGATAGATAGATAGATAGAAAGATAGATAGATAGATAGATAGATAGATATATAGATAGATAGATAGATAGATAGATAGATAGATAGATAGATAGATAGATAGATAGATAGATAGATAGATAGATAATTAAAGAGGGCAATTAAATGGTAACCCTTATCTTTGTTGTGTATAAGTATGGTCGTCCAATTTTTGAAAAAAATAATGATAAAAATTATTTAAAACATCTACCATTTATAAAAATGATTTTTAAAAAAAATAATTTACTCTTTTTAAAAAAAAAATTAAAATAATCATCCCTTGAAAACAAAACAAAACTTAGCCCCTAGGTCTCGAGGCCTCAAAAAATTGAGAAAGAAACGTTGGTGTCTGACAAAACCCGTATGTTATTGTAGCAGTGAGTTCAACTTTCGGCTCTTCCGCTATTGGCGCCGATCCACGAAGAGAAAGCGTCCAAGGCTCGGTCATGCGGGTCTCGCGACATGTGGAAACATTGTTTTCGGTATCGGTGTTAATGATAGCCTAGTCCCAGCCATTCATTCGTGGGCTCTAACATCCAAACAAGCGGTGTTCGGGTTGGATAAGGGCATCAGTCAAAGATATGGCCAAGAGCATGATCGGCAGAGTGACGAGCCCATAGCAGGGAGGCATGATGGTTACTTTGTGGAAGTTGGTAGTTTTTGTGTCTGCGAGACGTAATTGGCGCATCTTAATGGAGCTCGAGTGCATATTGTAAGCTCAACGTCACTGATATGTTATGGTTACAGACTTTTTCCTCTCACATGAGCTTGGTAGAATCAATAGACGACCCATCTTGTAAAAGAAGAAAAGGAAGAGGAGCACAAAGAGAAAGAAAGTATTGGGATAGAGAGAGAGAGAGAGAGAGAGAGAGAGAGAGAGAGAGAGAGAGAAAGAAAGAGAGAGAGAGAGAGAGAGAGAGATGCCGTAAACTAAATTAGAAAAACAAGAACCAGTGACTAAAATAAATTTTGTTATATTTTATTCAGTAACATTTAGGAAATGAGATTCAGAGAAAGATACATAGAGAGAGAGGCAGACAGACAGACGGACGGACAGAAAGAGAGACGGCTGGAGAAGGTTGAAAAATTTAAGAAGAGATTGATTATCACTGTACTGTGTTATCGTTTTAGATATACAGACGCTCCTTCTATCACAATTTCAAAATTTTGAATCCGGTAATCTCTACTTTTAAGTGGAAATTTAATATTTTAATAGTGAAGTGTATTTTAAGTATTAAATTTAATATTTTAATTACGTCTTAATTTTTAAAACAATGGAAGTGCGTCGTGCTTTAGAGGGTGGGGGTCTCGAGATTTGTGACAGGGGTGGGGGTGGTCCAAAATGGTCAAAAATAGCGTGACGCACTTTATGGACGACCTCAAAAGATAAAATAATTACAAATGAAGTCACAGATGAAATGACAGCATCTTCCGGAAAATTTTTTTTTGTTTTTTGCAACTAGACTCACAGAGTAGCCTCTCTAGTGATAGGCAATCGTATGTGAATTTTAAAAAAAAACAGCAGGTCTTAACTTAATTGAAAAAGTATTTTTAAAAATACAAAACTGATCAAAGCATCACATTTTTTGTCACGGACAGCTTAGCATCATGAATAAAAAAAATTCAAAATCATTTTGCAACAATTATTTTCAATAGGAAACCAGAAAAAAATAGCGAAGAGTTAGCCCTAACTAAGAATCTTATAAATTATCTTACTTGAATGACTTTTAATATATTTTTTTGAAATTTTTGGTCTTAAGTATATCTTTAAAGGACGTGGACGTAAAGTTTAAAGTACCGCCATCGGCATTGCTTGTTGATACTTAGTTACAATATCATATGACCATGTAATAGTTGATACACCATCGTATTTTACTCGACGTGTTCAAAATGTTTCTCCAAAATTTGTGTCTTAAGTAGTGCTGTGGAAATTAACGATTAATTTCTCGATTAATCGGTAAAAGTTTGTATGGATTAAAATTATTTTAATCGATAAAGTAGCGATTAAAGTGGATGTAAATGTTTGATACAATGTGTGACGATTTATTAATAAATGATTATTTATTAATACTTAATATTAGTTTGTTTTTCTTACGAACAAATTTCTCCATTAAAAAAAAAAAAAAAAGATTTTCAAAGTTTAAACTTTAAAATAATCTCTTTTTATAATGAAAATGATATTAAAATATATAAACATTGTTTTTACCTAATTAACAATAACAAAACTTTAATTCATCGACATTATATTGAACTACTTATATTTGAATTTAATTTAATACTTTTTAATGTTAATTGCTTTTTTTTTGTTACTTCCCTTGAAATTTTTTAGTTTAATGACGTCATTCATCTCATTTTTAGCTTAATCAATATTATCGATTAATTATTCGGTAATTTTTCAAGAGTTAACGATTAAATTTCAATAATCGATAACAGCCCTAGTCTTAAGAGTTATGGCTAACGATATGACACGGAATGAACTTAGACTATTATGTCATAAACTCGAATCATGTCTGCATGCGTCCTTGCTGTTTGATCAGTTATCACCACAGCATGTATAGACATTATATACGTCCAACCATTTCAACACAATAATAATCATTTTACACCAAATTAAAAAAATACACACACAAAACTCTATAATAAAAACTGAGGTAAGTAATATGAAAAAAGTGTTTTTATAAAAATCAATACACATTGTTGTCACGACAATGCCACACACTTAGCAAACCTTTCCATCAGCGCCACGCCCCCCCCCCTCCACCACCCTGACACACACACGCCGCACCAACAACCCACTTAATCACCCCAACCCAAGTCTCCCAACCACCGACACTCGCAGAACCTGCAGGGAGAATTATGAGCTCTCCGGAGGACGGAGTTCATGAAAGTGAGCCCCACAGTTCGTCTCGGCACTCTGGGTAATGGCGTAACGCACCCGGAGCACCACCCAAATTGTGCTGTAATCAGTAGATTATCGCCCCCTTGTTTTGCCCACATAAAAGAATGTAATTCCATTAGTCGGAAGGGAAGGAGCCGCCGATGGAAAAACACGGTCCGACTTGATGCAGCCTTAAATATCTGCGGGATGTAATTAAACGTGAGATGGGGTTGAAAGGTCTCAATATTGTTTTTTTTCTCCCCTCCCTTGAACCCATGTCCCGCGGCGTTAGGGGATAGAAGTCGGACGTTCGGACAAAAACAAAGGAGTAGGGGTGGAAATTTTTGGGGCGCCACCCGCTATTTAATTGGAGCGACCGCTTATCGAGATTAAAAACAATACCTCTGTTTAAAACGCATTACAAATTAACGGTGGCAGTTGTGTTATTGTTTCATACCGCAATTTTACACGGGAAGTGTGTTTTCTTTTTTATATAATTGCATTAGAAAATTAATTCCAAGAAATTACAGAACAAATTGTCATGCCTTATTTCATTATTAAAGATGGTGCAATTTTGTGAAGATTAAGGACAAAAATAATATTACAAATTGTAACGTATTAAGAGAGGGTCATAAAATGCGTCCTTTTTTAAAAAAAAAATAATTCTGCCTCACCCTTATCCCTCCGTAAACCTCAGTAACCCGCAACTTTATCTATATATTTTAACTATCAATTCAAACAAACGAAAATCTTACCTTCACCAAAATGAAAGTAGTTTTGCATGTATTCTTTAGATATTATTGCATTCTATATCTCATATTGATATAATTATGCGTTCGTGTGACAGATCAAAGATCTTATAGTATCTTATACATTAAAGACGCTCCAAAACAGAAGGTTATTGCGTCTTACGCTTATTCATTTGAGATATGCTATATTTAAAGTAAAAATATATATATATTCTATAATTATTAACCAACTAATAATTATAATTGAATATTTAAATAATAAAAAGTTTTTTTTAATTAAAATTAATTGATAAGTTACTCTATGTTAGACTGTCCAGAGGTTTTTCGAAAAAATCCGGGACATTTTTGTTCAATTCCGGGACAAATTAAAAATAAGTAAAAAACCTAAAAAATTTCTTTAAATAGCTCACTTAAATCATAAAGCAATCATAAAATAGCCATTCATTTATTTATTTTTTTAAATTATTCTTTTTAAAAACTCTTTAAATTCAATATATTTTTAATAGGTAACCCTTTCGAATATTACTGTAAATTTTTAATTACATTTTTCGCGTGAGTGGATTTTTTCAAGAAATTTGTCATTCTTCTTGATGGCTTCATAGAAAATGCTGCAATTCATGTTTGAATTGTATTGAATTGATAAGAGGGCATCAACTGTGGAGACCTCCAGCTGGCTTCTTTGGTCAGTCCAAATCTGATTCATGTAAGAAAACAAGCGCTCAACTTCAGTGGAGGTTCCTGCTAATGCGAAAGCAAATTGCACTAGTTTTTCCAAATTTACCAGTTGTCCTGTGTTGGTGCGAAAGTGAATAAATAAATTTGCCCAAATCTTATCAGGTGAAAGCTTTTCTTGTAATCATTTCTGCAAATTGTCAGTTATAAAATCTTTGATAAGATTAAATTCGTCGAACAAAAGTCACTTTTGACTTTATTCATAAAAAATACTTAATTTTCATACAAAAACTTTTTAATTTCTAAATTCCGGGACAAATTGCGTACCTGACAGGATTCCGGGACAGGGGTGAAATTTAGGGACTGTCCCGGCAAATTACCAGCAGATGGACAGTCTACTCTATGTACATGTATTTTTGAACCACTTGAAAATTCCTTTTAAGCGTATAATATTTACTTGTAAATTTCGAATAAATTTAAAGAACTTTTATTGTCATTTGATGTGCTTCAAATTGGTGAGTTTTATAAATGCTAAGAACTTTAAACAAGATTAATTTAGATTTCTCGTACCGCATTTTTAAGGAAAGCAACACCACACTGTAAATCAATGCAAATGTCTTTCTCGAAGACCTTCCCATTTTTTCCCTCCCTTTGACGAAAACATTAGCGACTACAACTTGCCATGGATAGCAGAGTCTTCACCACGGATGGCAGGATTGGGGAAACATCCAAAGGGCCCGCACATCATCACCGAGGTGAAATGTTCTTGAAATCAGTGACAGGGTTAAAATGAGTCTGCCGCGGGTTCAGCGCTAAGCACTGGAAACATGATACGGATGTCGGATAGTGGATGCGCCCCTCTCGCGTCGATTAGTGCACTTGGACTGTCAAAGACGTCGTCCTTTGTTTAGGGCACCCAATGATTCCCCCCTACCCCCCGGTCACTATATGACAACTTCGGTTAATATTTGATCACATCCACGGAACTCGGTTTTCGTAAGTCTGGCTACACATATAGATCTACATACTTTCAGTTAATAGTCAAACAATCTACTTTTATTGAATCAACTGATAACAAAGTCAAGGCCGTTTACACATGATACTTTAGATCAGTGGTTCCTAAAGTGGTCTCTACAGACCCTAAGGGGTCACTGGTATCATTCAGGGGATCCCTGGAAAATTAAAATTGATTTGTGGGTCCCTGAACAACGTCACGGGGTCCGCGCAAGGGTTAATTTTAAGTATTAAAATTGTGATTCATTTTTGTTATCATGAAAATTTGTATAAATAATAAATAAAATAGTATCCGAATGTTTTTTCTACTAATTTAATACAGATCTTATGTGTTATCAGTCATGGAATACAATTTTATTTTACCTAGAAAAGAAAGTAGAACTAGAGTAATTTTCCACAGTCCACAGCTATAACAAATCAAAATAGTTGATTTATCGAAAGTTCAAATTTGATGCGCACGAAATGCGGGATTCCTATAAGTGGGTCAGAAAAGAACAATTTTTAACGTAAATCAAAGAGAGTTGCAGAGTTGGGTAATTTTCGATGTATCTAAATTTTATCCTATCATAATTTTTTTTTCAAAAGGGCTTAACTGCAGCATTCCGTTTGAAAACTTAATAATCGTTAACAGTGGTTTATTACGACAAATATGAGACGAGTGAGCCGAAGACAAAAATGCGGACAATAAATATTGTTAAATATTTGAATTACGGCTTAATGTTTGGAAACAAAAATGAAACTTGAAACGTTATTTACTGCATTAAAAATATTTTCTGAAGGTAAAGCTATACTCTTGCCTTTATGGCATGTTTAAAACAAGCTGTAGCAAATGTATTTTCAGGACATTGGGACCAGTGGCGTAGCTAGGGTCATGTGCGCCCGGGGGCAAGACACAAATTCTGCGCCCCTTGACGGACCGAAAAATTCTGGGGGCTCACTGAGCCCCCAAGAAAAATGTGAAATTTTACGGTTTATATGGTTCATTTTTTGAAGCAAATGATATTTTAATGAAATACAATACAGACTAATAATTCTCTATACGATTTTAAACAATTTATTTGAAAAAAAAAACTCTACTAATTATACATGACTCGAATAGACATAATCTAAAATAAATTGATCTTCCTTGATTTGAATGTCGTCAATCTCGCTGTTAAAATTGATATTCTCAAGTGTTCTCTTTCGATGCTAAGGAGTGCAAGATCATCCAGACGATCTTGATCCATTGAAGCACGTAATTAAGACAAAATAAGGTTTACTTTGCTGAAGGACAGCTCACAGCTTTTAGTTGAAACAGCAATTTTTAGAAGTATTTGAAGTGAAATGCGCAGATTCGGAAATACGTCATCTCCATATGAAACAATAAAATCGAGAAGATCCAAAGTAGTTTCCGGTAGAACTTCAGTCCGGGTACTGAGCATCATTTTTTAGTCTTTGATTTCTGTACACAATTCGTAGAAATTAGCAAAATCTAAGCAATTATAANGAAGCGTATCGACTTTTGTTTCAGCAAGAAGAGATTTGACGTCTAGTAACTAGTAAAAATCCAAATTTGTTGTTTAGGTTGTTTAAGACGTAAAATCCGTATTGATATCTCCTGTTGGGGTTTATCAATTTCGCTGTTCATAGCAGGTGCAATTTCTTCTTATGGAGAAAGTTCTGCATCTCTTTTTAATTCTCGAAGGCATCCTCCGATGTCGTCTAATCTTCTGTCAAACTCGATTCTCCAAGTTGTGCATCTTCTTTCCCATTGTCTACCGCAACATGGCTCAAACTAACATGAATGTTGACAATTTCTTGCTCAAGCGATTCAAGATCAGATTAAGCTTCCTTGAAACTCACAGTAGGATTCTGGAACCGTTTCTGGACACTATCAATTTTATCAAGTATGATGTTCCAGAAATGTTTAAAATCTAGGAAGTTAAAGTTTTATATACCTACCAGCAAAGCTTCTGCATCACTTCTGGTGTCAGGCGTCATATTTGTGTGTTCTGCGGTGCCTGATGTTTCATATGAAAGGAATCCAACTTGCTTTGACACTCCGATACAAGCCCGTGAGAGGAGAGACCTTCCCTCCCCTCTCCCACTTTACTCCCTCCACATGAGAATTGGGGAAGTACGATTTATCTTTTTAAAGAGTCACAACATGCAGCAAAGGGACGCGTATTAACCATTCTGTTAGCCAGTGGTTTTCAACCTTTTGAGATTCCAGGACCACTTGAAAAATATGTGCCTTAACTACGGGCCACTACTAAAAAGTATTTCTGCATTTTCTGGTTTTTCGGTGATTTCGTACAATTTATCAAACATCTCAAAGTTACCTTGAAATGATATATTTTTTTTAAAGATCAAGCTTTTTCGTAAAAGCAGACATTCTGTCACTGAGAGTCATATAATGTATCTGCTTTCCTTGCCGAGTGGAATTAAGTTTATTGAGCTTTTCAAAAATTTCAGCAAAGTAAGCCAGAACAGCAACCCATTAGCCATGGTTCAAACTATGAACAAGCTTTGAGTTATTTCTACATGAAAATCTCTTACGTCATCGCGTAATTAAAACAGTCAGATAACCAGTGAACTTCAGTATACATTAGTAACTGTTAACGTTCAAGATTCATATTCGAGCATAAGAAATCAAAGAGACGAGATTTTAATTGACGAGCTTGATACAATTAAAAACCATTATGGCCAGATCAGAAATATATTTAAGTCTGCGTTAATTCTTTTACTTGCTAGTCTTTCTCGATTAATCCTACAGTGCGTAAATTTCATGCTTCTCTCATGGACCACCTGGCAAATCTTCGCGGACCACTAGTGGTCCGTGGACCACAGGGTGAGAACCTCTGCTTTAAGCCACTCCTTTTTCTTGTCTTGGTAATTTTGGTTGCTTTTAGTGTCGTCTCTGGTAGCTCTATTAAAAGAATCGTATTGGTCTCTTACTGCTCACTACCATCAACTCACAGTTTTTTAAATTAAAAAAAACACATCAGCAATCCTACATTAGGATGTGTCATTTATTTATGAGTAGAATGGCGCCCCTTAACGCTCAATGGGGGCGCCTAAATCATGTTTAACAACTGTTTTGTAATAAAGATATGTTCGGAGCTCCAATATTCAATCTTGCAAACGTATTTGGGATACATTTATTTACATTAAAATGAAATTAAATAATGAGTTTTAATACTCATTTTGGCGCCCCCCTAACGTGGCGCCCGGGGGCATTCGCCCCCCCTGCCCCCCCTCGCTACGCCACTGATTGGGACATTCATCAACATTATTTATTTTCAATAAATCTTAATGAAAGTTTGAATGGATCACTTCATTATATCATGAGCATTAAGTAAAATCAAAAGAATTGCCTTCCATGGGAGTCTGTTTTCTGAACATAAATATAGTCTGCCAAGATTAATTAAGCAAAAAAATAAAATAATCAAGTTTTAAAAAGAAATTTATAAAAAAGAAAGTTATAAAATTTCATTATAAATAGAGACATTAGAATATTTTGTGACCACGCCCTTCAGCACACCCAAGGACTTACTTGTACACTCAATCACATGAACATACACATACAGTCAAACATAAACACATACACTCAGACCCTTTAAAAATTAATTGTATGGAACGCTTTAAAGGGTGGGTGCAATAAATAAGGTGAGGGTAGTGGGAAAAGTCAGCACCCAACCCACTCATCCCGCCTCTCACCCCCACCCCCTAAAAAACGTAAGAAAAAGTGAGTATTTACTCGGGGTGGCGGGGAGAGGAAAGGTGGACGACGGAAGGAGAGGGGAGATCACTTACTCAGACTCACAGTGTACCTTGTGACCCGGACAACCCAAGCGTGAACACACCGGATGCTACCAAAACAAACATGAGATTAGCGCGGCACTGATACAGCTTTGGAGCAAGTCTATCGATGCTCATATTTTATCATTCTCTTAAGTCTCTTAAGTAATCCCTTTTTTAAAAAAAAATAATAATAATTTTATATAATTTAAAAAACTAAAAGAATGATAGTTTATTTTGCGCATATTAAAATTTCCACATTGGAAATTAACTTACAAATTGACTCTATTACTCTATTTGTTATGATCTTTTATGATCTTTTTAAAATTATTTATATCTCGTGATTTTTTTTAATAATTATTTTCAAAACAAATTTAAATTCTGTTTAGGTTTAGTTTATTTTTAAGTTAAGAAAACTCATAAACATATTGTAATTGAACAATTAGGAAATGAATTTTGAAACAAAACTTAATTTTTTTCTTCAAATATACAACTAATAAAAATGAATTACCAAGGTTAATCGAGCACTTTTTTAGAAGAGTAATTAATTTTAGCTAATTTACAGCTAGTCCTCCCCTCTGTCTTTGATATGACAGTCGACAGTCCTAAAATTGTATTCCATGTCAACTTTCTTTTAGAGTGGCCTGACAAAAATATTGGTATAAAATCATGTCTAAATGAAACCCGCCAGTGGCGCCCGGGGAGATGACACAAAAACTGTGCCCCATCTCGGACTGACAGATTCTGGGGGCTCACTGAGCCTCCAAGAAAATTTTACGGCTTATGTGTTTCATGTTCGAAGCATCTGTTATTATAATGAAATAGATTAAATGCGTATAATTCTCTAAACGATTGTAAACAATTTATTTGAAAAACCATTTAATAAAAACACGAATGAGCATTAAAACGCGATTTCCAAAAAAGAATTTCCGATATTGTTATTTAAGGGCCAATCATTCTAGAGTCACACCAAGAATGTGTCAATATAATGCACACCGCGTAACAGTCTAACATTAGCATTCACATGGTGGGGAAAACCCCATTAACTATCATTCTAGATTACATTAAATGTCATTTCAAATCTATACTTCTGAAACTAAACAAAACCATTGATATCTACAAATTGCTGCTAAAATTACAGGAGTCGAACGAAACGAGATTTTTGAAAGGTTTCTTCTCCAACATTGTTCTAAATATTATAAGCTATTGTGTGGCGTTGGTTTCAACTATATAGATGTTATGTTATGGTTGGTGAGAAATTGACAAAATACTGATATTTTTTCGTTTTATTTTATTTTTCAGGAAATCCAGGAAACCTTTTCGGTAATTTATTTTAAGCCCGTGAACATTCTTGGTACCTCTTTAACATATTTGCAAAAGACCAGAACCCTCTATCAGGAGGCGTTGCTGTTCAAAGCTTGAAAAGACTGGTCGGAAATTTCACATATATAAACGCAATATGTCCCAAGGGAAATTGCATTAAAATATATACTCTGCAAATTATACATGACTGGAATAGACATAATCTTCAACAATTGATCCTCCTTGATTCGCCTACAGCAAAACTTGTCAATCACGTTGTCAAAATTAATATTCTCAAGTGTTCCTCTTTCGATGCCAAGGAGTGCAAGATCACTCAGATGATCTTGTTCCACTGAAGCACGTAATTAAGACAAAATAAGCTTCAGTTGCTGAAGGACCGCTCACAGCTTAGAACAGAAACAGCAATTGTTTGAAGTATTTGCAGTGAAATGCGCCGATTCGGGAAAACGTTATCTCCGTATGAAACAATAAAACCAAGAAGATCCAAAAGAGTTTCCGGTAGAACTTCAGTCCGAATATTCAGCAGCATTTCTGTGCACAATTCATATCCATTGACGTCAGTGTCGTAGAAATTTACAAAATCTCAGCAATTTTTACGAAGTTTATTGACATCAATTTATTTCAGCGAGAATAGTTTTGATGTCTAGTAAAAATCCAATTTTGGTGTTTAGGGTTTTTTAGACTTAAAAACCGTCTTATTTCTCACGTTAAAGTCTATCAATTATGCTGTTCATAACACGTAAAAAAAAATTCCTCTGCAGAAAGTCCTGCATCTCTTGCTAATTGTTTAGGCAACCTCCAGTGTCGTCTAATCCTTCTGTCAACCGTGATTCCCCAAGTTGTTCATCTTGTTTTTTCATTGTCTATCGAAACCTGGCTCCAATTATCACGAATGTTGACAAGTTCTTGCTCTAGCTTTTCAACATCAGATGCTGCTTCCTTGAAATCATAGTAGGATCCTGCAACCGTTTCTGGACACGACCAATTTTCCCAAGTAAGATGTTTCAGAAAGGTAACAAAACTAGAAAGTTAAAGTTTAATAAATTTGCCAGCATCACCTCTGGTGTCAGGCATCATAGTTGCATCTTTTGATAATTTTTTTTCCAGCAGCTCTACTAGTTTATGTAGTACTTCATAAATAGCTTTAACAGCTTCTGATGGACACTCTGGCGTGTTTCAGACCCCTATTCACTGTGCTTTGGCACAACTCTTTTTAATTCTTCCCAAACGAGGGAAAAACAAATATATACTTACAACTGATCAACAACAAAAAGAAAACAACTAAAACAACATGATAACAACTGGACCCTGTTTAAAGCTGAGTGAACTCCTCCTGAGTTTAAGTTGTGGTTTTCACAGTTGATGAACAATGCTGTGTGATTTCTGGCACATATTCGCTGTCGAAGGCCGGATATATGCCCATTGCAGTCACTACAGCAACATTATCATACCATTGTGACAATCGGTTAGAGGTATGTTATCAGATTCCAGTTGCTTTACGATAACTATTTCAAGGCTTGCTGTGTTTTTAAAATGTATCTGAATAAAACCTAAAAATTATTCTTGTAGGGTTACTTTTTTAGTTTGAAAATCCACTTCCATAAATCTAATGACTCTAGAAATCTGTTCCAGGTCTCCTAAATCGGGTGTTGAGTCAGCTAATATACCACAGTTCTTAATTTTTCGGATTTTATTAACAATGATTCCTTACAGTTGATTCAAGGATAGGTGTATAAATTTATTTTGGGTTTACGGTGATAAAAAAGATAATGAACCTGGATTTTCTCGGGCATGTTGTAAGTGTTTTTCTAACAGTGGATGATACTGAGCAACGAGTTTGATCACAGAGAGAAAGATTCTAACAGATGCAGATGTTTAGCAACTATTCGCATGGTCACGCAGTGCCAAATTTTGTGAAAAAAGATACTTAATACAGGTTTAACCTGTTCGTTCAACAACGACGTTTTCCTCAGCATAAACAGTAGCATTTGTCTGAATCATACATTCTTGAATGTTGTAATCCTGACGGGTCATCTTGGCTCTTTTTAACAACCTTGCCAGTAATTTACTAGAATTTGTCTCTTACTTCTCCCCAGTCTCACTCCCAATAACTCAAAAAGTTTCTTTTTTTTTTTGTAAACTCCATAAGCAATCCTGCATTGTGAATGTGTCATTTATTTATGAGTAGAATGGCGCCCCTGAATGCTCAATGGGGGCGCCAAAATCATGCTTGCCAACTAGTTTGTAATAAAGATATTTGTGGAGATCCAAAATTCATTCTTGCAAAAGTATTTTGAATGCATTAGTTTATAGCAAAATAAAATTTAATAATTAGATTTAATACTCATTTTGGTACCCAAAAACGTGGCACACGTAGACAGATGTTCCCCCTGCCCCCCCTCGCTACGCCACTGAAACCCGTTACTTAATGAAACATGTCAAACAACTGCATAGAATCGCAGAGTATCTTGAAGTCATTAAAACAAGTATTAAAAACTCTAATGACTCTTTAAATGCAATTTTCAAAAAAGAATTTTCGACTCTTCTGTTCAAGGGAATTCATTCTATTATACATTAAAAGTCATTTAAAATTATTAATTCTGAAAGCAAACAAAACAATAGCTATCTACAAATTGCTCCTAAAATTACTGAAGTCGAACGGAAAGAAATTTTTCAAAAATTCCTTCGCCAACATTGTTATGACTATTATTAGCTATCGCTTGGTGTTTGTTTCACACCGATAAATTGGCGAGAAATTGAGAAATTACTTTTTTAAAAAAAATAATTTTAAATTGATTTACGAGGAAATCCAGTAAAACTTTTCGGGAATATTTTTGCCCGTGCACATGATTGGGACCTTCTTAACATATTTGCAAAAGATCCCAATCCTCTATCTGGTATGGTTCAGAATTAGTTGCTTGTGCAAGCTCGAAAAGACAGGACAGACATTTCAAATATATAGATCTAGACTATAAGCGCAATTTGTGCCATGAGGAAATTGCGTTAAAAATTGTTTTACTTATATAAAGTCGTCTTTTTTATGAACAGTTTAGAAACGTACTTTCTTGTCTGACTTTCCGGATAAAGTCGAGATTTTTCGCCCTCTTCCCGTTGTTCAATTATATTTAGGTTCTTTAAAATTTGAAATGGTTTATACTTATACAAAAGAACGATAATATAGTGTTAATAAATGTTTGTTTGTTTGTTTGTTGTTTTTTTTAATGTTTGTTTGTTTGTTTTTGTGTGTGTGTGTGTGTGTGTGTGTGTGTGTGTGTGTGTGTGTGTGTGTGTGTGTGTGTGTGTGTGCGCGCGCGCGCGTGCTTACTTTCTGTTTGTTGGTTTTGTTTTGTTTTGTTTTTATTGTTTTGTTTTTAAATTACTTTCGATTAAGTTCACAACTTGAGTTAAGTATAATTTTTTAAAATTCTTATCTCTCCTACCACCCCTTCTCTCACTCGAAGCTTTCCACTAAGTATGTGCTTTGTGCCCCTTGGTTGCTGCTCCGACCCCACCCGACATTGCATAAATAAATTTGTTTCAACGCGTAATTTCATTTTTATAAATTGGATACCTATTTTTCCAGGGTATTGCACGTTTTGCCTCCCCCCACCCCCATTTTACTCAAAAGATTAATCCAATTCTCTCTTCAACAAACAGAAATAAAAATCACAAAAATGTTTTGTTTTTCTTTAAATAAAAATATCAGCTATGTTGAGTAGACCTCATAGAGCCACGCCTCTAGACTTTTCAATAAGTTTTAGTGTTAGTTTTCTATTGTTATCAATCTCCGGGAGCTCCCGTTGAGCCCTGGGACACAGCGTCCGGGAACGACCGGGGGAAAATAAAACTAACTTTTGAACACGACAGACCCCGCAGGCAGGACCTAAGGGGGTAAAGCTGTAAAACAAATGGAACATAAAAAAATTGGAGCTAAACGATATTGGACAAACGCAATCCGTTCTTGGGTCGAACTAAGCCGCCCCATACATCAGAGGACCCGGATCTTAGCGTCACGTGATCTCCCCAGTGGATCGTTCCGTAGGATCGGCGCCATTACTGGCGATGCGTCACTGTCATGGCTGACACAGGTCCGTCTAATCACCCCGCGCTCCTTGGTATACATGTTTATTTATTATAACTCTATTTGCATTTCGGACAAAGCCATTATTCATGAGACTTAGGGTCAATATAAAGTGTTGGTTAAAAAAAAAATGTTTTTGAACACGTTGAGTAAAAGTAAAACGGAAATAAAACTAATGCAGATGTTAACAGTTCACATATTTTTTTAAATATATATATTTTTTTTTTTTTTACGTTTTCTTGGCTTACGTTTTGTTGTCTCTTGATTTCAAAAAAACATTTACTTTTTAAAGAAATCATTAACACATTATTTCATTAAGGAATTAAAGAATGAATGAATGTTTTCTTATATAACGATAACATATTCATGCAAGACTAGCATGCAAGTTGTGCTTTGATGTTTTAATACTCTATCAATTTTTTTTTTTAAATTTAAAGTCTACAAAATTTTAATAAATTGATTTGGTTTTTTTAACTCCTTCAATAAAAAAGTTAATTTAAAAACAATAACTTTTTAAAAAGTTAAAAGATTGACCCACAGCATTTGTGCTGCTGATTAAAAAAGGGGCACGCCAATTGACTTCCTCTGGTGTCATGACACACTTGGAACTTTCAGAAGGGACTGCGTATAGAAGAACAATTAAATAGAAAATAAGATTTTTCTAGTTCAAGTCTCACTACCTTCACTACCTATTACAGTTATTATTTTTAAATTGTTGATAACCAATGATAAAACAAGTGAGGATGGATCATATGAAATCAAAGAATAACTGAAACAACCAGAGTATCAACTTTTCGTGGTAAAACATTATTGCACGACTAGTGGTATGTTTATTTTTTATTTTTTATTATTTTTTTTTATTATATTTTTTGAAGCAGCTGGCACTCAATATTTTGCAAAGTTATTGGATTTTTTTAAAAGGTTCCAATAAAGTCATTGAGTTAGTTATCTCATAGTGAACGCTGTCTACCTAATTTTTACAACTCTTAAAATTGACCTAATCCAGGCTTTTAAAAAAACACAATTTAAGCAACAACGTTCAAACCAGTGGTTGGGGGGAGGTGGTGATGACCCTCATCCCCACCCCCGATACCTCAGAAAAATGTAAAATAAACTTTTTCCCTTCCTTTTTTTCCACCCCTTTTCCTCATTTCTCTTTCAGTTCCAATTTGAGCCAATTTGGCGTGCATCTGTCTCGGCATTGTGAATTCGTGTCATAACCGGAGCCCTCCCCGATGGCAATCTATGGGCAGTGACAAACTGGGATGAACTCCACGACTGGACAATTGCCCATGGGACTCACACACAGAGAACTATGGCGCTGCTGCCCCTTCCTTAGCATTCTCAAGGAGGAGGGTGAAAAAAACTAATTGGCTGAATAAAAGACATGTCACAAGTTCGTAGGGTCAGGAGAATGGTAGTTTTATCATTCACTTGGCGTCGACATCCGTCGTTGTTGGTTTTTTTTTTTTTTTTTTTTTTAAATTCTTCCAACCCCAAAACTTTTTTTTTCATCTCATTTGTTCATTAAAGAAATATTCAGTAGCGTCTGATTAGAATCGTAGGACACACGACATGTGAAAGTCGAAATCCTAAATTTGGATTTTTTATTTGGACAGTGGATGTAGTAATAGGAAGTGTGGATTTCTTTTTAAAATCGTGGTTGTGTCTCAGAATTAGGAATTGTGGATCTACTCAATCTGATTAGAAATTGTTGATCTCCTCAATCAAAACTGGGGATGTTGGACCGCAATTAAAGTTTTTAAATCAACACGGCGGGTTTTTAAAAAATAATATTTATGATGTCAGCAAAACTTTGCTCAGGTGTTTGTGTTAATTATTTTTTACTCGAGGTATTTATGTGAAATATACTGGGGCTCGTACAAGCCTCGCGTCAATTACTTGGAAGTTTTAGAAACACGTGACATTAACAGACATCTAACTTATCCTCTTTTTCATTTTCTTATATATTATCTGGTCACCAGACAGCCTCACTGTTCAGTTCGTTTAACTCGTCAAGGGTCAGATATCGATTATAGCCTATTAGCAGTCGCGCTCGGAACTGAGGCGCCTCCCCTATAAAATGACTTACCTCTTAGGTAAATGCTTTGCAATGACAAGCATAGAAAAGAAACACACACCAAAATATATTTTAAATTGTGACACTTCCAATATTGATTTTAAAAGATCTATAACAAATGCGACACTTTTCAAAACATTTTTATTTTCTTTTGATGACATATTTTCACATTTACTAAATGAATATAATTGAGGACAATTGGTAAAGAGGATTTTTATGAAAATATTGGACGATATCTCTCCAAAAACATTATTGGAGAAGGATCTTGTAGGGTAATTTTGTTGGGAAAAAACAACGACATCCTCCAAGAATAATGAACATCTCAGAATTAACCACACGTTTCTAAGTGTGTTTATTCAGTCTGACAACGGCGGCAAGGAAACATCCACTGCCTGACCGTAGAAAAAAGTCCACACATGTCATCGTCATGTCATCGTCATGTCATCGTCATGTCATGTCATGTCATCGTCATGTCATCGTCATGTCATCGTCATGTCATCGTCATGTCATCGTCATGTCATCGTCATGTCATCGTCATGTCATTACAAGACCTCGATTTGACGTCAGGATGCTTGCAATAACATAGTGATTAATTCTAGTTTAAAAGATGCTTGGATAATTAACTTGATATAAAATAAAGTATTTATGGAGGTTAAAGTAGTGCAATAACATTTATTCTCAAACATATAATAATCATGTGTATCTCTTTTATTCTCGTGTTCCTCCTTTTATAATATTATCATTCTGCATGCAGTTAATGTTATTACAGGAGATCTGAAAAGCTGATGCTTTAATCATAACAAAGGACAACGTTGTGCTTGGTCCCGGTGGCCGTATTGATAGCATCGATACTTTATCGCGACCTTAGTAGCACGTTATTGAATATCCCTACGCCACTGGCGAATTGATCTGATGTATGGGAACACGATATCTTCATATGTATGGATGAATTCTGCGTGTAATCGCCATCCAAAGCAGGGGCAATGGTTCATACTGGGTGAGGATACGATGTGGTCCGTTTAAAATGAGAGTGGTTCTATTATTTTAGTTTTTTTTTTTCAAAAGTATTTGGCTGTTAACGAGTGAAGAGTAGAAATGTTGATGTCCTTAGCCCCTCAAAAATACTATCATCATGTATTTCCAAAACTGGAGTATGACAAGTAAACAGATTAGTGAACATGTAAGTCTTGAGAAAGCGCCTCCCTCTCTGTAGGTTAAGAGGATACACAATTTTCGTAGTTCGGAGCCATTTTATAGATATTATATACATTGGCAATACATTTCTAAGGGCTGATATAGTCAACATGTTAATAACATTTTTTTTTCTCGCTGGAATGACTTGTTTAAAATTCTATGTTTGAAGTTTACACTTAATTACCACTTTATTTTTCCAAGATCCTCTAGTGAATGATAAAAAAATAAATAAAAATCACAGATAGACTTTTCATCAAACCTTTAACATTCGCGTAGTTGATGTTAAGGCTGTCCCATAAAACTAGGAGGTTTATGCAGTTTTCATCAAAATTTAAAAAAAATATGTACGACAATGTTTGCTACCTTGATAGGGTCAGACCGCCTCAAATGTGTCGAAGTCCTTCTCAGAAGACTTCAGTTTTCATTTCATGAGTTACTATTTGAGGATGAATTCATAGAAACTTAATGTTTGCCATCGATAAGATATCCACAAAAGATATTGGGAATGTCAAATGAAAATAAGCATGTCATATAGATCTATACGCAAAGAATTGTGTAAACAAATTAGAACAATGTAGTGCGAGGGGCAAGGAAATGACAAAAGATAAAAGTACTTACCAAAGTTTCAGCAACATATTCCCACAAATTTTCAGAACATTACCTTTTTAATTTTCAATTCAGATTTTTGCACGATATACGAAACTCCTTAAGAAATATTTTTACAAACTATCTACATCAGAATGTTTCAAGGGTTTTTCGCTTATAAAGTCCTTATGATAATATTATCCAACCAAAAACTAGTAATTTAAAAATAAAAGATAATTTTTAAAGTAAAAAGACCGGGATATATGCACGAAAATCATGAGATGAAACACCTGAATTATACCACTTTAGGACAGGCAATTAGATGATGTTACAAAAAGCAATATTTTGTTTTATACTTAATAAAATAGAAAGGATATTTTAAGTTTCACGAGAGATTTAAAAAATGTGGAACCTACGGATTAAACTTGATTCTAGATCTTTCCCATTTTTACATGTTCATTCACCACCAACAAGAACAAGAACAACAACAACAACAAACAATTTTTTTTTAAAAATGTCTTTTCAGTATTACAAAAAAAAAATATTTGAATAATAAAAATCTCAAGTCCTATTTTACAGCTGTTTGATAACCCACTTCTTATCATTTACCTTCGTAAGAATTCAAAATATAATTTCCCACATTTGTTCAACACAATAAAATCATTTCCTTTTTGAAAACAGTTTTGAATCATTTTTATAAACGATCCGCATTTTTGTTTTAAAAAATAATATTTCTCACTCATTGGCACAAATAAATGGAATGAGAGGAGTAAAAATTACGCGTCGTGGGATTTCCTTCGTCGATTAAAGATCAGAGGTGACTCAATTTTTTTTTTTGGTCCCCTTCTTGAAACTAGAAATATTTTTAGATGGAATCCAATTATCTGTAATAAGAAATAAATATTTTAAAACAATAAACTGAGTGGCTAAGATGATTACGACACAGGAGCAGATAATCCGAGATGGCATTTCCTTAATTAGAAAAACGGGAAGTTTGTCAGGAGATGTTTTTTCACCGCACCAGACGCCCAAAACTGGAACATTTTATAGAACAACTCTATTCAACGGGATATGCCCTGAGCAGTGCTGCTTGATATTTTGGAACAGAAGTACATAGACATATTTATGTTTTTAAAAAAAACAACAGTGGTTCTTAATTTATAATATTCATTTGTTTACACCATTCTTTAATTCATGACTGACATTCTGAACAATCCAAATATTGCCTGAAGTTTGTGTAAAACAATTTTATAAACTTTACATTTTTTAGAAATCGGTAGTAAAGTGTTTGCAGTTTATAGTTTGCGAAGAATGGTTTAATTGTAAATGAAATATTCACTTTAAAAATGCTGTGAAAATTTAGTTTTCCTTTCTCCCTATGATCCTTTACAAACTCAAATATTCCCAAAACAATGATTCATCCTTCACAAATTCACAAACAACATAAACAATTCACTCTTCTCTAGCGACCCACCACAATCAACACTACAACTTCACAAACTTTCCACAGACATCAAGCCATCCTTCACTAACTTTTCCCACAAAAGTAGCCCTCCTCCACAAACCTTCCCCAAACAACCAACCATTCTTCCCTAACTTTCCACACAAAACAAACCCTCCTTCAAAAACTTTCCCTACACAACAAACCATCATTCCCTAAATTTCCCTACACAACAAACAGTCCTTCACAAACTTTCCACACACAACAAACCCTCCTTCAAAAACTTTCCCTACACAACAAACCATCCTTCCCTAAATTTCCCCACACAACAAACAGTCCTTCACAAACTTGCCCCCTACAATCCATCCGCACAATATCAACATTTACATAATTCAACGATACATCCCATTAATCGGCCTTCAACTCATTCCATTCTTGTGGTTAATGGGAGCTGACATAATCGTGGCCATGTGCAATCTCTTAAAAGCGGAAAGTTTGATTCAAGTTTTTTTTTTTTTTTTTTCTGTTTTTTTTAAATTTATTTTTTAAAATCAACTTTCAATTATTTTATTGAGTCCGCACACTGTTACTTTGAGAAGCGTTTCTGTTAACTTTGAAATACAACAATCTTCATTTACCCTCATCCTTTCCACAGACAAAAAATACCCTTTATTTCAGCTATAGAAGCTATTTTTATTTATGTATAAAAACCTGTGTTAAACGCCTCGACACTATCCTCACACCGCCCTGTAGCACCCACACTGGCATCCCACATCGTAAACGCGATGTAAACAGAAAACATAAAAATCTTACATGCGGATCAAAAGCCCCGTAGAAGATTTTGAACGCATGCCATCTAACAGTGAATCAGAAAAGACAACCGAGTCGCAAATAAAACTTTTATCATGAGCACTCACACATAGCCATTGGACTTAAAACACGATTTAACGCTTAGAAGATTTCGCCATATGATCTACCTAACGGTTCAATCATAAGTCTGGTTTAACTATAAGACTCAAGACATAACCCCATGGTTTAATCATATGACGGGTTTAACTATATAAGACATAACCCTCCGGTTCAATCATAAGACTGGTTTAACTATAAGACTCAAGGCATAACCCCATGGTTTAATCATAAGACGGCTTGAACTCTAAGACATAACTCCACAGTTTAATCATAAGACGGGTTTAACTATAAGACATAACCCTCCAGTTTAATCATAAGACGGGCTTAACTATAAAACATAAACCCACGGTTTAATCATAAGACGGGTTTAACTATAAGACATACACATGGTTTAATCATAAGACGGGTTGAACTATAAGACATAGTCCCGTGGTTTAATCATAGTGTGACTTAAGTTTACTTAATGTTATCCTATGTTATCATAGGAGCTATTTGCCCCATATTTTAACCATATGACTTCGTCTCATCGCTTAACCCTTTGACTTAACCCATAGTTTAGTCCTTATATTATTTAACATAACGGTTTAAAATTATAAATTACATGCAACGGTTTAACCATATGTGACTTTAACCCACGGATTTATCATTTAATTTTAACAATATGGTTTAACCATAAATAATTTAAACAATAACCCAGTCAATAAAACAAGACGTCGTAAAGATGATGCCTCTTCATTCTCTTTTGAATGCAGTTACATGTAAATTTGCAGCGCACAGTGCAGTTCGGTGGAGCTACGTCCAAAGTCTTTCCAGCCAACAGCGGAGTTAAACAAGTTTGTGTACTCGCACCAACACTGTTCACAATATTCTTCTCTGTACTGCTTCGATACGCATTCAAGGATAGCAGTTAGGGAATCTGGTTAAACACCAGAGCTAATGGAGGACTTTTCAACTCTGCGCGCCTCCGAGCCAAGACCTAAACGTCAGATGTCCTAATTCGTGAGCTATTTGCGGATGATGCGGCACTAACAGTACACACAGAAACTGGTTTGTAACAAATCGTGTCAAGCTTCTCCAACGCCTGCAAATAATTTGTTATTTAAATCAGCTTGAAAAAGACAAACTTCATGGCCTAAGACACAAGTTCTCCTCCTATCATCAATATCGACAATGAAAACTTGTAGGTTCTGGACAACTTCACCTATTTGGGATCCAAAGTCTCCAATACACTGTCCATCGAGGACAAAATAAACAGCTGCCACAATAGCTAAAATAAATTAAAGGGTCTGGCAAAACACCAAGCTAACGGAGAAAACCAAACTGTGTATCCATTGAGCCTACGTCATCAGTACGCTGCTATACGGAAGCGAGAGATGGACCACTTATACATTCCACGAGCGCAGACTTAATAGCTTCCACTTGAGGTGCCTGCGTCGCATCCTTGGGATTAAATGGTAGAATAAAGTGCCAAATAGTGAGATCCTGATGCGTGCCAATATCCAAAGCATGTTCTCAATCCTTAGGGAAAGACGCCTGAGATAGCAAGAACATGTAAAAAGAATTAGCCATGGCCGCATTCCAAATGACCTCCTATATAGAGAACTGGCAGCGTGAATGAGGAAGACATTGAGACAGGTCACCCACTTCTGCGATTTAAAGATGTCTGCCAAAGGGACATGAAAGCAGCCAGAATACGCACAAGCGACTGGGAGTGTAAGGTAGAAGACCAATCTAAGTGGCACACAGTGGTAAAAGAAGGCGTCAAATTAGCCGAGGAGCGAAGGATGGAGGAGGCTACAGACAGAAGAGCTAGGAGAAAGGTCAAAACATTGGGAAACACAGAATTCCCAAAAACTGTCACTCAAGGATAGGACTGCACAGCCACACGAAGAAATGTAACTCAGGCCAACGGTGATGCAGCATCGTCTTGCGAGACGGAAGGATGCCGATAGAGAATAGAATACTCTTTTGAAAAGAAAATAAGATATCACCAAGACGAGGGGTTAGATCTGCCGGAGCATACAAGAATCCTCCATGAAGATAATAAACAAACATGCATGCAGAATTAATTTTTCTTGATGCACTTATGAATAATAATTATATTTTTGAAGTTTAAAATCCCTGAGCATTTTCTTGTTAAAATTTTTCGGATGTTAGAGACAAAGTCCCCATTAAAAAAAAAAAAACCATTGCAAAATAATAATAATAATAATAATAATAATAATTTTAAAAATTTACATAGACTTGTGTTTGATGACTTGGCCCAAAGCACAGAAGAACATATTTCGTCATGCAAAAATTCTGCACGATTACTTAGTTGGTAAAAGAAAAAAGACCTGACTGGAAAGTTTATTTTTAGAAAATGTAAATATTTCATAAATATAAATCATTTATTATTTAAATATTTTATACTATTTCTATTTATTGCATGCATCAAAAGCCCTGCAGTCTTCGGTTAATTCAGAGTTGCAATTACATTTGAGGTTTTTTCATTTGTTTGAAGTTTTGAGTTTTTAAAAATGCTTTAAATTTTATTTTAATTTGAAGACAAGCTTAAAGTCTCCTGATAGTTAAAAGCTTTGTCTAATTTAATTTGCACAACTTAATTACACAAAGAAAGTACAAAACAAAAAGGGATTTTAACATTCCCTTTGCATGCAGTCAAAGAATGTTTGTGCTTGAGGATACAAGTATATAAATGGCAGCATCAAAAGTAGTCAAGTTAAATAGATAGGAAACTGTTTATTCTTATGAAATTAATTCATTAAACTATTATTTTTTCCCATTTCAAACATTTCTTCTCTTTAAAAATATAATTTTCGGGTCAACGTGTGGAAGATTCCTTCAACCGAACCAACTGTCAAAAAGTCAGTCGAATCAAATGATATGGAACCAAAAGGATAGTGTGGTTTTCATTTTTTTCAACAATTTAAAGAAAAAATTTCAACAAATAATAGTACAAAGTTAGCAGACGTTACTGCTCACCCCACACCGCTACAGAAATAACACAGCGTTAAGTTCTCGGAGTGGATGGACACACGAGAAAGGCCTTTGGCGTGCGCTCCTTTGAATCGGCGGCACCAAAATTGAAGAACAGTTTTTCAACATTTTTGAAGAGTGAAAACAAAGATTTAAGAAAAAATAATGCTTTTGTTTAAATGTTAGAGCAATTGTCCTTTGATAGGCTATTTGAACATCGGAGCACGATGGTCAATGGGCACGCTATAGTCTATTCTGAAAAGTGTTAAAGCTCTATAGAAGAAACCTTTCATTTATTAATTGATATCCCCCGTTAACCAAACTCTTAGCATCATTCAAAATAGACATGATATGTATGACAAGCAACAAAGCCCGTCCAAGGGCGTTCCGTCTTCGTTTCGGTAGCATGTTTTAGCTCCCTCCATATACCGTCTCGACCGACAATAAATGTGCATTACGTAAAAATACTATTCATTATAGTTATAATAAGTAACCCGTAAACCCAACGTTTTTTACTATAAATCCCGAAGCGTATAACTCATTTCTGGTTATTATTGTTTGTTTTTTTTACTTTGTCTATATTTTCTAAATTTATTTATATTTAAAATAAAATGATTTGAAAAATTCCTTTCTACACTGATTCCTGGATACTATTCGGATCTACGATAAGTATTTGCCGAATCCAGATAGTGGCAAAAGTCTCGATTTCCGGTCCGGATATCCGGCATGCCAGATATCCAGTTGTCCCCTCGTTAATTACTGCATCAGGAATAGTATTTAATTATATATGTGTTTATAATTATCTCTATATTAGAAATAGTTGACTTGAACCATCGCTTTCCAAGTAAAATTAACACACTAATTACAGAATTAGAATTAGAATTTTTAATTAATGACAAAATATGTATCACAACAGAATTTAACAAAACTCACAACTTCATTTTCACGTTAAAAAAATAAACCCCTTTCATCGTGTGAGATTTGTAATGAAACATTTTTAACGTATCTATCAAATAAAGAAAAAACCCGAAAAAAAAAAAAAAAAAGCTTACTTTAATATGGGTTCACAAAAATGTGCACACCGTTGCTTGACAAAATATTTTTAAAAGCGCACAGCTCAAAATAAAGTCTTGGACAAAAATACTACACAAACATTAACTCGCTTTGAACGTCCGCGTAAACATATTCAATTTGTAAAAATGAGATTCAATTTTCTGATTGGCTAAGGGCGTTTTAGGGACCAATCGCTATCGATGACCGCACAGAAATTAGACTTTTATTATATAGGAATATCATATCTCGCAATTATCTATATCTGCATTTTTCTGCACAGCTCCTCGCTAACAATTTTTAAAGCCATCATAGTCAAGACCTTTCTTTCCATTTCACATTATTTTAAATAAAAATTTAAAATCACAAATTTAAACAAAAGGAAAAAAAAAACAACTACATGAAAAACACGACTTGCCACTCCAAACGACACTGCTGCATTTTTAAAAAATAATTAACATGTTGAATGCTGACTTACTGCATTTTTTTTAAAGTTCAAACAAACAATAAGTTTTTGTCTAAAGCTTCACGGACCTCAGATTGTGAAACGATTAAAGACACTGAAAGACGCCGCACAAAAATAGCATAACTTTACATTAGAAAGTAAATTTTTAATTAGATCTCGTGGAGCGTCTTAAAAATGAAACAAAATCAATATCTCTACAAGTTACCGCAATATTTTCATGCATGCAGGAATTATTTTTTAATTAATCACTCTATCCAGAGATAATAGAGGTTTAAATGCTTCCTAATACAAAGTGAATAGATACAATTACAAATGAAAAAAAAAAGATCAAGATCGAATTAGCTACAAATGAACTTTATTCTGTATGGGGAAAAAAAACTTATATTTTAAAGTTAAAGCATTTCTTTCATCAATTTCTTCAGCATTGGGGTCTGGGTCGAAAATTTCTTGTCATTTCTTTCCTTTAAAGGTGTATCTCTTATTATTTAAAATTATAGAAAGTGGTAAAATTTAAAATTTTTAAATGTTATTGATCTCTATAATTATGTGGGTAATAACATATGTAATTTCCAATGGGCCCCCTTTTTATATACAGTTGAATTCATCTTCAGCTAAGGCACATTGTCTTAGATATTTTAAGAATTGAAGTAAGGATGTCACCAAACTGACTATTTTAAGAAGTAAGGATGTCACCAAACTGACTATTTTAAGAAGTGAGGATGTCACCAAACTGACTATTTTAAGAAGTAAGGATGTCACCAAACTGACTATTTTAAGAAGTAAGGATGTCACCAAAACCAAACTGACTATTTTAAGAAGTAAGGATGTCACCAAACTGACTATTTTAAGAAGTAAGGATGTCACCAAACTGACTATTTTAAGAGGTAAGGATGTCACCAAACTATTTTTCACAAGTGTTTAGATGGTTTAAAAGAATTATTATTATTTTTATTGGGTTTTTAACAATAACGCGTAAATAATAATACCACGAATATGACAGCAAGTTCTTAAAGTTTATTATAACATTTGATTTTAGTTTTATTTTGATTTTGCAAGCCTCGATTGATAAATCTTCTGGAACAATTTAACAAATTCTTTATTCTTGAAGTTAGATTTTAAAATAAAGACTCCTTTTTTAAGGTGCCATAATCATCTTATACTACTTCTCTATAATCTTTCTAAAATATTATGAAATCAGATTGTAGAAGACGTTATAAGTTTTTATAAATGTCATAAAGAGCTTAAGAATTTCAATAACTCTTATGTTTTATTACAAAAGCCAAAACATGCATTAACGTTTCTGTTCATTTCTAAACGTTACAGAAAAGTATTTGGATCTAGATCTAATAAAGTTCCTACTTCCCCATACTATAGTACTGGACTTCTTTCTGTTAAATTCAAATCATTTTTAGAAAAGCTAGCAAACATTGTTTATATAGGACGCTTCATCTTTAGTACTTTTCATCAGGACATTATATTAATTATATGTTTTCACTATTCAACATATAAACTTAATGCTTTAAAATTCCTTGGAGCTGAGGACCCACAAGGTAAAATATCTACATACGAAAGTGTATTTCCAGGAAAGAGGTTAAATTTGATGAACATATTAAACACACCAGCTATATATGGCGTTAACTGATTCTGTTTTGTTTTTTTTATACTAATTCTCCTTAAGTCTTTCTGACAATATTCTCAATGATAGTTCCCGTTCACAGCCGCTTACATTTGCGCTTAAATAAAGGTCAACGATGTTTATGTTACCTTCTAATAGGAAAAATATGGTGAGGGTGGCGCAAAATAGAATCCCAAAAAGAACTTGAGAAATGGTGTAGGTAAACGATAAAATACGGTAAATAAAAGGATTGTATTTGTCTTCAATTGTTTATGGCATGTGGGATGGCATGAAATATCAAACCATGGGAATGCCATTGTTAATGCATGAATAATATAATATATAATGCGTTAACAAAAAAACACAACAAAACATAACGCATTTGAAAACTCATCTGCGTAAAAATATTTGTTACATTTCCTTGATATTTAACAATGTTAAACTAGGTTAAAAATTATTGGGTTGTTAATTTTAAAAAAAAACAACATTTAAAGTGAATAGTTAAACACAACACTATTCCTAAGCACGGGTCTTACCACATGAACATAAATAGTAGATGAAGAGTTTTGACTTACACTTGAGGTTGAATATAACATGACCCAAATTACGAAGCTTAGTGCATTTTCCTGTTTGTCAAACGCTGTAATGCACTGGATCTTTAATACTAACTCACAGACTCACAAAAATATAACTTGCAATAACTCACCCAGTCAAAACGATATATTTTACTCAGACGAATTTTTTTTAATAAAGTCTATATAAATTTTTGTTTTTAAACTCAATGAATAAAAAACTATTTTACTGTAGTCGTAGCCTGTATCATTTTATGAAATCCGTATACAACTTGTCTTATCTATACAGAGGTTCCTTCTATAGAGAGGATAATTGTGTCCAAAGACCATGCCGGTCTGTTGAAACCATGCCGGTATGTTGGCAAGTGATGCAGCGTTCACAAGCCTATGAGGGCTTTGAGGGTTCCACGCATAACCCAGCCACCTTTAGATCTCTAACTAGGGTTAGGTACACATTCGGAGCTGGGGAGACTCAGGGACAATCCTTGTCTTTAGGTGGATTCGAACCCGTGACCATCCGTACGCCAGCCAGCCCAACGCGCATGCTACTCGACCACTGTTTTATCATCATATCATTTCCGTTTCAGCGAATTTGCTGGTTGTTTCGTTGCTATTGTTTTCCTAATTGAAATTTATTCAGGTTAACTTTTTAAAATAAACTTCTTCTGTAAGACTACTCGGAGGAGTTATATTCAGGACGCCGTGAGTGAAGTAATTTTATCCTCGTTGAATCAGTTTCTCGTGTGGATCTTTGGAGCAATTACCTCAACTCCTCTGTCAGGGTGAGTCGGGTATCATAACAATGGCGTGTGCTTCAGGTGCAGAGGCGCTCCTTGGGAGACCCTGAGTAAGAAGACCTCGCCAACACTACTGCCTCCCATTTTAGAAGTATAACATTTACAAAACTGCAATGCACTTCTTTCCATGACATGCAGACCACTCACGCCTTGTGGCAACATTATGCGGGCGCCAAAATAGTCGATAACAAGGACTCGGATACAACGTAAATCATTTCCTTAATTAAGACCTCATAGTGGGAAGAACATCAACGTTTAGTGGTCGACCCGGGTCATTAATTAATTGATATAATTATATACTTTTTATAAGCATTTCTCAGATTGCAATGTGCAAATAACAAGGTTTTTTTAAAGAGTATAGATCAACAACATATGCAGTCAACCTGTTCCAATTAAATGTAGACGAAACCTATAGATTTTTTTCCTTTAGTTTCTTAATTTAGATCAAATTGTATCCTAAATTTTATTTAGACGTAATGGATTTTATTAACTGTAAAAAATAATTTCTGCTTCTTATGTTGTCTTTGGTAGTCCTTTAAAAAAATAATTAGTCTCAGTTATAAAATTCACACAGTCATACATTATTATATAACTATATTTTTTAATAATATGTGAAATTCCATTTAAATCGCCTCAACTGATCAACTACACTTTTAAAGGCTAAAATACAATGCAGAAATGAGCACATGTACTAAATGAAGCATTTGTGGACAACATTACCTTTAAAGCAATAATTTTATTTTTTATTTTTTAAATAATAGAATGAAAGATTATAAACAGGCTTGTCCATGGGAATGTTTTTCCCATGGAATTCCCATGGGAAATGTCCCATGGGATGGGATGGGATGGGACAGGCATAAAATATGTCCCATGGACAAGCCTGGTTATAAATATTTTGTTTAACTTTCTCTTTAATTTAACAACAAAAATAGACACATGTACAGAAAATACTTGCTTTCATTTTTGTTAAAGCTGTATAAATTATATTAAATTGGGAGTGTCAACACGTTTATTGAATTAATCGGGAATCACAACACGGGAGAGTTGGTCACAATGGAAAGAAAGTGTCAACAAAAGTCAAGTCAGATAAGACTAAATGGAGAGAAGATTCTCTTTTGAAATTATAACCCTTACGCTGGAAATGCAAGTAGCGAGAAAGGCTTTGACTAAAAAGTGTGTCTATTATTTAAAAGATTACCTTAAATGTAATTTTTTCTTAAAATCCGTTACTCACAAATCTGTTTATAAATATACTACACGCATATAATACATCGGTCTTTAAGAATCAAAGCTTGAGGAACCGAAATATTAAGTTTCAACGAACACAAATCCATTTTGCTCCGTCTAAGTGACATCAGCACATCAGGATTAAATATTAAGACATCACTTGTCTTATTTTAAAAATAATATATAACAGTGATTAATTTAGCTCCGCTGAAAGTGCCACACAATAAATATCAATAGTGTAACAGGGCCATACAATGCGTCGTGTTTCTGCAAAAGTCACGCAAATGTTCATAACACAAGATAGGTCCTAGATTCTATATGCGAATATGGGTGAGATTCGTCACATGCATCAAAGTGTCACATAAAACATGTCATACTTGTGAAATTGCCATACGTCTCATTTCGACAAATGTGTAAAGGGGTCATACTGTAATTTCATACGTAAACAATAGCTAACCCTATCTATACCTTCCTGGTTGCACAGAAAGAAAAAAAAACATTTCTCACATCGAAAATTCTATCCATTAGTTATCTGAGATCCGCCAAAATGGAAAGGTCGTGGCAAGTCCGGCACCATCATTCCAATATTAACTCCTGTCCCGTTCACACACGCACCGGCGCACACAGCCATTAAACCAATTTATTCCACAAACAACGGGACTGTTATGAACAGAGAAAGCCAATTTGGCCAAGAAAAAGGATTTATCCGACCCTATGTCCTGCCAGTTAGACCGATGAAGACGATGTACGAAAGATGTTTCGGTTGTCGATATCATTCGATATTTTCTTGGTTCGATTACTGGCTAAAAATGTTTATTTATTTAAAATAAAACTTGCAATTGTTTGTTAAATCTTATTGATGCAGCAATACATTGATTAACATAGGAAGTGATATTACAATTTTTAAACAAAATTTATTTTTTAATTTATGGTTTTGCTAATAAATATTGGTAGTTTTAATAACAGACATACATAAATTGTTTTTAGTGTAAACATTAATTATTTTGTTTAATGAACCGAGTTGGATTAATTTTTAAATTCTTTTTTTTTTAATTAACAAACTATTTTTAAAATGGCTTAATAAACATTTTTTAAGAAATCATCTTTTTGAAAAATGTGTTTTACATTTCAATTTCTGTGATTAAATCAAATGAGATAAAATATACTCATTTTATTTTATAAAAACTTTGGTAATTTATTATTTGCTAAGTTTGAAAACAAATTTATTCCAATTTCAAGCACGATCATTTTTGCATTATCACGAGATTTTTTAGTTATATTATAATTTGGCAAGAACCTTATGTTTTCTTAAAGTTTAAATGAATTGGCATAGATGGTGACAGATCACCAACAAATTATTATCATCACGTAGAAGAATTATGTGAACGTTTCGGTTAATCAACACTCGTTGCCTACTAATTACCACTATTGGCATTGATTTCAGTTATATAAAATTGGCTGTGAAATTTTATTATTATTTTTTTTTTCTTTTTTTTTTTCTTTTTTTTTATTTTATTTATTTTTTTTTTTGTGTGTTGTTAGTTTTTTTGTAATTAAAGCAATGGAAATTCCCGATTATGACTAATGAACTAGTAAATGTCAACGCCGATGATGAAAATAAACTTACAAAACATAGCCTCTAAAATGGGACGCTGAATAGCAGCTTTGGTATCGGCTAGTATTGCTGTATCGATCTCAACCAGCATCACGACGCCCACTCCGGACCGATCCACTTTCAGCTTTTTGGTAGGGATCTTCCCCAAGTTCATCCGACAGTCTTCGCTCAGAAATAATCTTGCAGTCATCTCCCTTGGTCCATGCCGTCCTGAGAGGGTTAGTGCCGAGACAGCGAGGCATTTTTCCACAGGATCATCGACTTTCATTGTTTGGGATTGACCCGAGATAAGCTCGTATTGGTTGTGAATTATTGATAAACTACATTTGTTTTCTTGTCGTGCCCCACCAAAGTCAGAGTACGAATGGATTTGTCTTCCCGCAGTCCGTGGCGTCCCTGGCGACTTCCGTTTTCCTGAATGTGACGGTCTAACGTCCGCCCAGGGTTGTTGCCCTTGCGCATGGTTATCACAGAGATAAGATTCTGCTGCGGCGTTGTCCGAGCGGACAGCGGAAAGACGAGGAGGAGTCGCCCGCCCTTGGGGTAGAAGACGGCCGTTTTCCGGATCTATTGATGATCTCTGGAAGGATCATAGTTTTATAGGTGACAGGAAATGCCACGGAGAGACAAAGAGCCGTGAAGATGAGATTTATGGGAAAGTACTTTGGGGTCCTGGTTTAGAGACAGTTGGTGCGGGGAGGGATGGGTAAGGGAATGATACATGAAAAAAAGGAATAACATTATTCTTCCCCGTTTTACATCAATCTAGGGAAGGATAACTCTTGGATCAAGGAAGTGTTTAGATAAAGTGTCCACGAAGAAGGTTACCAAGGGCATTAATTTGTATGAAAATGGATGTGCCTTTTAGGTTAATGCGTCCAAAATGAATTTTTTTTTTTTGATTTCTGATATAAAATGAAAAAAATCAACGAAAGGCAGGAGTCTCTATGTCAGTTGTTACTGTTACATAATTTCTAACTACAGATTGTATGACTAAAACAGACATGTCAGAAAACCTCATTTATACCTCGACTTGCCCAGTTTAGACAAGGAACAAATTCACCTTTATGACCACCACACTTCACACCTTTTACAAGTCGATTACCACTAGCACCAATGCACATTACGACACCTCGACTATAAGGGATCACATTATCAGTAGTGGTGATGAAATAAATAACGAGCCCTGTAAAATGAATGATTTCATTTTAAAGGAGCCATCGTTAACTCACCCGATGAGGATGGCCCTAGTCTGACGGTGCCTGGAAGTAGAGGGTGCCATGATGGACGATGAGAATGGTTGGTTTAAAGGTTGAAAACCAAGAAGGTTTTAGTTTACCTGCCTCGAATGGAATATTCAATTAAAACGGGTTGTTTACTTGTTACACTGGATTAAAGAGAGAACAAAATAATGTCGTTAAAGTAGCATTTAGTTAGTCTGAGAGATCACGGAGGGCAAAGTAACTCGGAGAAATTATTACAACTTAAACAGTCCTTTTTCACTTCCGCACTTCCGCTATAGTCGTCATTTTCGACGAAGGTTTTTCATAATCATTTTAAGGAATTGACAACCTTAGGCGTATATAAGTTTATATGGCGCCGTACCCCAGTCTGGGGATCGGTTTATCGCGCTTCGCATTCAAGGAGAAAAGAGGAAAAAATTTGAATATGTTTTCCAAATAAAACATTTACACTTATACCGAACATTGAAGGTATACACAAGAAACGTTTTTTCTGCCAAAGAAAATCAGTTTTTTTATTGTGGATAGTTAAGTTTAAAAATATGTTTTTTGAGTGAAATTGTGAAGACCTATCTTTTCACCTTAAAGATACTAAAGTTGATTTATATACGGAGCTGTACGTTTGGACATTTTGTTTTTTCATTTTCTTTTTAAAAATATTTTTCCTTCAAACTTCAAATATTACCTCGTACCAAAAAATCAACTCCGTTTCAAAGACATCAATGTTCATTTGTTGATGTGAAATGAAATTTCCACGCATCAATAACATTAATATAATTGCCCTTATTTTAAATCTAAATCCTCTTCAATGTACTATTTTCAGAAACGCGATATGGCTTAAGTTGATGTAGGGGTGGTAATCAACAATATGCGACTTATTTCAAAAACAGGGAAATTATTTCCCCTTTCAATTGCTATACTATACAAGACCAGTGCCATCAGCTGCCAATCCGCAGAAATTTTCAAGAAAATAAAGAAAGAAAAAATTATAATCTTCCATTTACAGCCATATAAAATTTAAAATACTGTGATTCAATTTATTGACAATTAGCAAAAACAAATGACACAAATAAAGTAAATTAAATTAATTTAAATAATTAGTAATTAATTGGTTATTTTTCAGGTGTCACTTTGTAATAGATGCGGTCCATAAACTGGTCCATCCAATAACAATAGAACTTAAAAAATTCGAAAACCTTCATTCGCAACCTGCCATCTTCTAATGTAAAAATACAAAATTTTTCGACTGAAAGTAACAATCTATATTTAAATGAAAAGATTAATCATTTATATTGATCTAAAGGAAATAATTAGTAATTAACACAGGAATACAAATTAGATTTAAAACAAAAAACGTACACAAAATAAGAATTTATGACAAATTTGCATTCCTTTTTAACCAGAAAGCTGTCCAAAGACATGTGTTTTTGCCGACGCTTCAAAATATATAATAATAATAATAATAAGTTATTCCTTTAATAACTTTACCGCGACTTTTTTTACTATCAAATTTAAAAATCCAATAATTTACTAAGAATTAGGTTCTTGTATTTAAATTTTTCTCAACACTGATTTATATATGCTAGAGTAATAATGTGTTAGATTATTTATATGACTACAAACAAGTAAACAACAACTGATAATAACCTCACAACCTTAACGACCAGTGGCGTCGCTAGGGGGGTGCGGTGGGGGCGGGCCGCCCCAGGTGACACAATCAGGGGGGTAACACCAGACCGTAAAATTCTATATATTCCAGTTACTTGGCACTGAAAAACGCAGAGGCGTTTTATGGGTTAAATTATGAGGTAGACACCATGAGCTACCGCCCCGGGTGACACCA
>MUZC01000331.1:133096-147294 GCA_002072015.1 Radix auricularia | reverse complement strand
ATACATACATACATACATACATACATACATACATACATACATACATACACACACACACACACACACACACACACACACACACACAAACACACATACATACATACATACATACATACATACATACATACATACATACATACATACATACATACATACATACATACATACCAGTGGCGTAGCTAGAGGGGGGCGGTGGGGGCGGTCTGCCCCGTGCGGCACACATTTTGAGGGGCGGCATTTGTGGGCAGTTAAAAGTACAGCCATTTCCTACATTCACCATTTAATTTTTTGAAAAGGTAAAATAATGGTGAAACAAAAATATTCACAATTTCGAATCTTAATAAACGGGTCCCACATTTGTTTGATTACATTTTAGTTGTTATCACTAACACAAACTCTTTTTAAAAAATTAAGTTCGCTCAAAAAGGGTATCAATTTGTTTGGAAAATCAATCGGTATACGTAATAGTTATATCAAAACTACACACAAAAGACGTCACCGTTGGGCCGAAAAATATGTGCTATTTATAAGGCCACGGCAATTTTTGCGTGGAATTTCCACATGGCCAGAATGATTCGCGAACAAGTACCTATATGGCATGGTGGTTCAAACTTGCAAACTTGTGTTTTACTTGCAAGTAGTAATTTATGTTACTGTTTCAGTTTTCATAATAGTGTTGTAAGGGAATGGAATTATTAAATTTATTTCGTTTTTATTGCACTAAAGTACCATACATTAAAATACGGTTAATTATTAAAATGTTACACCTATCCAATTTAAGTAATGTGCAAATAATTTGAATTATGACCAGAATATGAACATATTCAAGTTTCTCCTTTAATTAACACCGCAATAGGTCACACATAATTAAAATTGACATCTGAAGAAGTAACTAGTAAAACGAGATCAGATGCTGGAATTCTAATTGATTCTATGCAAACTTTTTCTTTTGTATGTTTTATGTTATAATCTCAATTTAGTTAGGTTGTTTTGTGTTGTTTTTTTTGTGTTTTTTTTTGTTGTTGTTTTTTTAAATTAATGCAAACCCATTTCATGGAACAAAGTGATATGCTAATTTAAAAAAACGCTGTTACATCAGCCCAAAAAATTGTGAAGAAATATGAGTGTTGAAAATTTAGTAGACTTGGTTATATCTTTAGAGCAAGACGTGCAACGGGAATTATTTTTATTAATGGATAAAATTTAAAATAAAATTTTAAAAACCCTTTGATAAGGTGCATATTATAGTTAGAAAATATTCGTGTATAAAATCATATAATACCATGTAAGCTACGAAATGAAGAAATGTCAACATCAAATTATTTACTGTTTTGACATTGATGAAGAAAATTTCAATATTGAAAGAAAAAGGATCCCTGTTTTTATAGCTGTACTTACACTACTAGAAGAGGCATTACATTAGAAGAGCGAGGGGAAAGACCCTTTTATCTATTAAAATTTATTCAACAGTATAGATTGGAAAATTATGTACCAAACAGAAAAATTGTAATTTTGCTAAGAATTTTCTCAACCATTGATATCAGTGTTGCTATTTATGAAAGAAGCTTCTCCAAACTGAAGTTGATTAAAAAAAAATATCTTCATTCCACAATGAGTGATTTAAAACCATAAAATCTAGCAATATTGACTATAGAACAAGATATTACAAATAATTCCAAATTTTGATAGCATAATACACGATTTTTCTACTATGAAAGTTAGTAAAGTAAATGTATAAATAGGTTTGTATACTAATGTGGACAATTACTTGTAAAAAAATCATTTTTCTATAAATAGAAAATAACAGCAAATTAATTGGTAATGTTTATTTTCTAAATGTGTGTTGCCTCATGGCGGGGGGGGGGGGGGGTTAGACCTGCGACCTCAGTAACTTTCTTGTGGCCTTTAAAAAAAAGTATCTTGTATTTTTATAAGTGTGTATTTATAGGTATATCATTTTATGCGGCCTCTTTTATTACTGCTTAAATAAATATGGCATGCAATGGTAAAAATGTTTTCCATCTTTACTTCGCTTCAATTACAATTATTTATTCATATTTTTTAATTTATAAAAACCCATCATATGATTGACTTTAGAGGCCATCCATAAATGACTTCTCACTATTTTGGCTTATTTTTTTACCCCCTACCCCTCGTCACACGTCGTCAGAAAAAGGTATATCCTTTTTTCTATATAAAGTCACAAAGCTTTGGCCACCCATCCATCCCCCCTTTAAACCATATTTTCTATTTGAAAATGAGCACGTTTCAAATCAATTTTATGTCGTTTGAGTATGTCCTTAGTGTAAGGCTGCACTACTGTATTATCGTTACACACGTGAAGCCATGTAAAACGTCATTAAATAAAGTGTCAGTAATCAAATATCTAAGTGGAACTTTAAAGTTGCGCTTTTTTTATGTAACGTAACCTTTATTAAACATTCCCCATCGTCACAAATGTGGTAATCCCCCACCCCAGCGCGTGACGTCATATATGGATGGCCTCTAAAAAGGGCGGCAAATTGGAGACCGCCCCGGGCGGCAAAAGGTCTAGCTACGCCACTGCCTGGAGGTTTCTCGTAGGTGGCCTATGCCCTTGGAGGAATCGCATACGCTCACGATGATCGGTGGATACATACCACTCATGGACGAGAAGGCACAACAACAAAGTCAATTTTAATTTTATTTCTATGTTCAAGTAACCTATCTTATTAAACATTAGAAATCAAAATTTTCAAAAATAGAGACATGATTTTGTTTTATTGAGACAGGCATGAGCAGTGCTGCCAGTGACATTTTGGGGAAAAACCTAGCCAAGACGTCTTAAAAAAAAAAAAAAAAAAAAAAAAAGCCCTTTTTCTGAAGGAAAAAAACATAGACATGCTAAAAATAAATAAAAATGACGTCACAAAGCTCCCTACCCCCACCCTTTTCACAAAAAAGCAGTATTTCTTATTTCTAATTGATTGTGTCTGTATAATTTTATTTTATTTTCAAATATTATTCAAGTATGTTTTAAGTGTAAGGCTAAACTCTACTATCATAAAGTGCGTGAAACCATTTAAATCGTCATTACATAAAATGTTAGGAATATTTAAGTGGAGCTTTCATTTAAAGTTGGGCGTTTTTGAAGTAACGTCACAGTTCTTAAATAACCTCTCCCCCTTGTCACACATCTCACAAAAGTGTGACCACCTTCCCCCTCCCCCGCCCCCAAACTCGGTTTGGCATTTAATATGTTCTATATAACTATTTGTAAAATATACTTACATCTGCATTTTTTCATCACTTATGTCAACTTCTTTATAAATCTTATTGGTTATCTTATGAGCATTCTTGGAATAATTCATATTTTATATATTACAGACGCAACTTTTATACAGAAGATAATTCAGTCTAACATTTATCCATTTTTTAAGTCTCGTCTTGGATTTTTATTTGAGTTATAAATGTTGGGTTTCCTGGTTTGATCAGGCAACCATTCCACTTTTAAATTCCGGACAAAAAGAGCTAGAATTGTTATGTTTTTATTGATGCTTACGGAATAGGGAACGGTTTTCATAACTATGTCTATCTGAGTGTTGTGTTAGATTATCTTAAGCATGTACTCAATACCGTGTATATTTGAGAGAATATTCTCTCAACGCATACAGAAGAAAATATTAGAGCGGTTAAAGTCTAATAAAATTGAATATTTTGCTCATTCAGAAAATATTAGAGCGGTTAAAGTCTAATAAAATTGAATATTTTGCTCATTCAAGTTGTTTTATCTTGTACCAGAATTTTCAGACAGTTGGCGCCACCTTTCGAATTCAGTAGTATAAAGCCGCTTCCAGGCATCCCTATCCTGGCCCAGCCTCTCCGGCATGACCATTTCTCTTGATGTCTGCTTCTTATTCTTGTTTCTTGCACGGCCCCTTTTTCACTTTCCCTGGGGCGGGGTCGGCTTTAGGCATAGGCAAACTAGGCATCCAATTAGTGGGGGCCTCGCCAAGGAATTATAGAAAAAAGCATAGATTTAAAAGCGCGAATTATGTTTAAAGTCAAAACAACCAGAACCAACCAATCAGTGCAATTCCTTGAACCACTAATTATTTTTAAATAGTGCATGTTTAAAATATAATATTTGTAAATGTAAATTCATCTGTCCATACACATTTTCAGAAGATTGACAAACTTGTAACCTACATTTACGCTAAACATACAACTGTTGAATATCATATGTTTCAAGCAGTAAATATTTAACATTTAAATGTCACATGCGGTTGTAAAAAGCGAACTATCAAAATGACTCAGAGCATGGGGTTTTGATGTAGACATTTTGGATCAATAAAATTATTTGACGTATTTAAGCTCAAACTTTACTGATTGCTCAAAGTATGCATTTTTTTCGTTTTCATAGCTTAGCAACGACAACAGCTAAACAAAAACAAAAAATAATAGTTTTAGTAGTCTGGCATGGCAAATTTTTTTTGTTTATTTTGATGTATTCAGTTTTATAATATTTCTTCAATACTGAAAATTTATGAAAAGTCGATATTTTTCGACTAATTATTAGAATTTGAGCCTACAGCATTATAAAGCTCATTTAAAGATGCAAGTAATCAAAGCTCTTCGTATAGCAATGATAATGCCAATTACTATTGTATCGGAGGAAAGAAGTTTTTCTAAGTCTAAGTTCAAAATATTTTTTTTAACTATTTGAGAACAACCATGACGTAGTAAGCCTGAACAGTCTGATAATGGTATTTATCGAACGAGATATTGTCCAGACTCTGGATTATTTAAAATTTATCGCAGAGTTTGCCGACATCAAATTTAAGCACGAAACGTTGATTTTCGTTGAAGGTTTATGACAGGGGTCAGGAAACTCTTTGTCGGAGAGAGCCATGGACACACATGTTTCGAAAAGTAATTCTGTGAGATCCATACATTATGTTTAAAGTAAAAATGCATGTAAATGTGTGCATTTTGTGCAATTTCAACTCTAAAAATACACGTAAAAAATCTTTGAATTCTTTTTAATAACATTCGTATGCTGTTGCTAATCAACAATGTGTATTTCTTACCATTAATAATGCGACTAATGGTGCACCATGGCTTGGTTCATACCTGGTGAGGTTGAGCTTCTTGCAGGCGTTGAGACTTCCATCCGTTCAACGTGATCGCTGGGTTAGTCTTACTGTTCTGTATATGTAAGAAAGACTGCTCGGATGCATACGTAGAGCCAAACATGTCAGTGTCAGTACAAATATACTCACTCGCTGCAGTGTGTGGTATTCAGTGGTATATGACTGGAAGCGTGTTCTAGCTTTTGACAGTCAGCCGGTCTCTGGTAGAAATTAATGTGTTTTTTTTAAATTCTGCCCATTTGTTTTGGCTCGCAAACTTTTCTTACTATCGTGCAACTCTTTCCACAACTTCATGCCATGATTTGAACGTATTCACCCACATGTCTGAGGCCTTCAGGTCAGCAGCTTGGAGCTCAAAATCTCTGACGGAGACAACGGGGTACAACTCAGGTAAATGCTATCTACTGCACATATATGGGTGATGAACTTAAAAAGACGGGTAAGCTCGCGAAATTCTCCAAACAGCGCTTAAATGACTGTAGGAGATTAGGCGTCAAGCCTGTTACAGTGGCGTAGCTAGAGCTTTTGCCGCCCGGGGCGGTCTTTAATTTGCCGCCCTTTTATGGGACGCTCATAAATGACGTCACACATGGGGGAGAGGGGTGTCACACTTTTGAAGTCACATCAAAACGAGCAACTTTAAATAAAAGTTTCACTAAATATATGATTACGACACTTTATTTAATGAAGTTTTACAAGCATGGCTACACGCGAGTTACGATATTAGAGAGCAGCCTTACACTTAGAAACATTTAAATGACAAGACATTGATTGGAAACATGCTCATTTTCACATAGAAAATCCCTCTTATAAATTGAGATACTATAGAAAAAAAATATCGCCTTGAACTGAGTAAAGTTCCAACATCTGACCTCGTTTAAATAGTTATTTCTTCATATGTCAATTTTTCCAAGACACTTGAGATTTTTAAGAATGTCTTTTTCGAAATGATTCATATCATTGTGATGTTTATTAACGGAAGAATTTAAATATTTTTCATGTTCTTGCGCTAAATCTTAATAATTTTCCATAAAATAGACGAATTGAAATTATTTACACATTTATACTTTAATTTTAATTGGATAGGCGTAGCATTTTTAATTAATAACAATATTTAATGACAAACACAAATTATGTGTTCTACTTAAATGCAATAAAAATAAGTTACCTTAAAATAATTTTCTTCAAAAATTGAAACAGTAATATAAATTACTACTTGCAAGTTAAACATAATATTTGAAACACCATGGCCATGTCATGTAGGTACTTGTTAGCGCATCATTCTGCGCATGTCGAAATTACATGTAAAAACTGTCGTAGCGATATTAACAGTACATATTATTCGGCCCAGATCATGTGAAACACAATTAATAGGTCTAATAGAACTATCAAAAGGCTCAGACAATAATGATCAGATACATAAATTATTACTAGACTTCTCAAAAAATTTGACAAAGTTCACCACCTTAGTTTACTTAAAAAACTTCAATTCTTTGGAATCTCAGGTCCCTTACATCACTGGATCAAGACTTCTTATTAAGTAGGGAGCAAACTGTAATAATTAATGGTTCTATATGCACCAATAAAGGTTAACTCAGGCGTTCCACGAGGAACTGTGCTAGGTCCCTTACTATTTTTAATTTATATAAATGATTCACCCAACAATATCTCAACAGGAACAAAAGTTAGATTATTTGATGATGATTGTATAATCTATAGAACAATGAAGTCAGAACAAGACAGCAAAATTTCACAAAAAGACTTAGATGAATTAATAAAATGGGAAACTAACTGAAGTAGGTCCTTCAATCCAGAAAAGTGTCAACTGCTAAGAGTTACAAAGAAAAAGAAACAAATAAATTTAAAATATTTCATTCATGGAAAAGAACTAACCCAAACTAATGATGCAAAATACTTAGGAGTCATAATAATCGGGAAACTATCATGGAATTCCCATATCAATGAAGTTATTAAAAAATAAAACAAAACCTTAGGTTTTATAAAAAGAAACTTTTACAAATCTAATAAAGATATAAAACTAAAATGCTACCTCACCCTGGTGAGACCTATACTAGAATATGCATCTTCTGTATGAAACCCATCCACCAAAGAAAATATTGATAAACTAGAACAAATTCAAAAAGAGCTGCCAGATTCATTACTGGAGAATATTCAAAACTCACAAGAGAAACACCATTAGTTAAATCATTAAACCTTGAAACAATAGAGGATAGAAGAACCAAGAAGAGTAAATTGGTAATTATACATAAAGCAATTAACTCCAATTTAGAAATACAACACAAAGAAAACTTAATACAACCCTCAAATAGACAAGGATAAAAACACCTTTCTTATCCCATATGCAAGAACAAACACATGCAAGTTTTTTTTTTCTTCCCGTCTGGTATTCGGGCGTGGAATGGGTTCCCAGAAGAAACCAGGAAAGCCAACATTTTATCATCATTTAAAACTATAATAAAAATACAGGACTAAACACAATCCATAGATATACGTAGGACGCAATAATCTTCTGTACAGAAGGATCGTTTGTAATATATAAGATAAGATAAGATCAGATCAGATAAGATAAGATCTTTGTATAAACTCAAGTTATTTGTTGATTTTGACATAAATACAGATGGTTTTTAATATATTGTGTAATTTTATCCTTTCCGTATTTATTTTTCACTCTTTACTTCTATTTAATTTATATAGAAAACTTTAGGGCCACCAAATTCACTTCAATTAGGGCCTCCAACTCCCTAGCGCCGGCCCTACATGGGGGCTCGATTTCAAAGCTTGCTTTTTTGTATTTGCGACAGGTTTTCTTAGTATATTCTCCAGAAGTGGTGGAGGTGGATTGGTCATAAACTGAATTTGACTTGTTATCACATAATCATTGAATTTCATAATAATTTTTTATCATTGATAAAACTGAGGCCCAATATCTGACACCTTTTATTCTCTAGCAATTTTTTTAGAAAACTATTCTTGGTTCCAGCCCTTGACAATGAAGAGCATAGTTAGGTGGGGGGGGGGAATGTAGTTACCGGTATCGCCCACGACCATAAAAACCAGTGAAGACAAGTTATTATTATTATTATTTACTCTTTTCAAAATTGTTGGATAGAAATGTAGAATGTAAAATAACCGAACTCATTCCAAATATTTTAGGGCTGTAGGCCATGCGGCTTATGTCGCTACCACGTCTGTCAGTGAATATAGTGCACCAGTCCCTGGTGTAATGGACAAGTTACTGCCGGTCCACCATACTAAAAGGTTTGAGGAGCACTGTACAACAGAACCGCATCGAAACAATAGATCATTGAATGCATGTTAGAAATAAAAAGATGATTATAATAACTTGAGTTTGCGACTGTTACTACGCGAAAGATAACTTGAATGGGGAAGACATAAAAGAATATTTTTTAAAACTACAATAAAAATCAGAAAACCATATTATAGGAAACTTAACACTTATGGTGAGCAAAAGGTCGTTAAATGAAATACCTATTTCATTGATGAGTTTATGTCATCATAAATTTATAACTCTTCAAACGGGGAGTTTTAGCTTCTTTTTTTTTAATCTGTGTTCAATGTGTTTTTGACAACGATTTTAGTGTATTGTTAATGTGTATTAATTAAAAAGGCGAAAAGAAAAAAACAACAGCTGCGGAGCTGGCATATAATTTTCTTTCAGCTCACAGAAAAATATCTTGTTGGCCAAAACCCGCAACTCTATGTAAAGAAAATAAAATGCCGCTGGCACCGGGGCGAACAGCTTCCCCCTACTCCGATTCCGACCCCACATCACCCATCCACCATGATGTGTTGATTTTTTTTTCTTTAATTAGAGAAATAGTTGTCAGCTGGATAAATAATGTTTTTTCCACCATTGTTAGTGAATCGAGCAGCGCACATATTTAACTCTGTTAATCTAATATTTTTTTTTTTTAAAGATGAGTGTTGGGGAAGAGAATGTATAATTTAGACATTGCGTGGCTTTTTAAGTAAGTTATGGATATTTTTTAAAAATTTCGATTTTTTTAATTTTGGGATCACTAAGCTTTTGCGTATGTCTCAAATATAGACTCATAGTGTGCATGTGTTTTAACAAATAATTAGGCCTACATTTTATCCTAAAGACCATCGATTAGAAAAATGTGTGTGTGTTTTTTGTTTTTCCAAACCATTCTAATAAAAAATGTAGAATTTAATTTTCTTTATGTATCACTTTGAATCTCAGTTTATATATCAATTTGCATATCCCTTTGTAAATAACTTTAAATATCATGTAAATGCATATAACTCTATAGACCGTGTAAGTTGCTGATAATTCTTTTCGTAAATTCGTTGCTTCCCTACCCCAGAAGCCCAACATCCCGCTATAAATTATAAATGTTATCTTCTAAAGCTCACTACTTTGGGTGAGTTGTGTGCTGTCGGGGGTAAGGGAGCGTGGTTGAAAAAACCGTCTGTAGGTGTGTAGCAGTGCTGCAGTCTTTGCTAGTGGGAACAATTCCCTGCGCAACCATCCGTAAAGACACACAATATACCGGGTGTCGGCCTTGTGTTTTTTGAAGGTGAGCCAAGCCGCGACAGAGTTGCTGGCCTCGCTGCAATGACTGTGTCAAAGAATTAGGTCATTGGCCATATCCCATGTGTTTCTGACGTGTGTTATTGTTTTGAACAACAAATTTTTTAAAATGTAAAAAAAAATTTTTTTTTGAAAAGTAGAATCGATACGGTTCATAATTTAAAAACATGTTAACTTTCTTTAAAATTTACAAATTCTTTTTTACATTTTCTTTCACGATACGTTCAGATTTAATAACAAAAACATCTTCTCCCCCCCCCCCCACACACACACATATATATATATATATATTTAAAACTAATAAACCATTTGAGATGAGGCTATTACACCAGGTATCGATACTTTCAAAACTAGTTGGTTTCTTTCCCCACATTCCACGATTATCTCGAGACAAGTTCTTTCAAACGTCTCTCGTCTCGAGACTTTGACATGTCTGAGCCACGGTTTCACCGGAAACTTGAGATTTGCACACACGGAGAAACGCTTGCTTAAGCATCGATCTGGTCTTCTCTCGTGCAAATCTCCGTTTTACCTATGCTAATGCCAAAAATATAAAATTTTAAAAGCATGGATATCACTGAGAACGCCGTGAAGCAAGAAAAAAGCGACACGAAGTTCACACAGAAACCTGGAGTGACCGCACCGATAAAGGAGAGCTCGAATGTCAACAGCTGCTCACAGGTGCCTAACTTAAACACCACAGCTCATCATGGCCAGTTCAAACTCCGAGACTTGCTGCGGTTTGTCGGAGACCCGTGTCGAGAAATCGGACTGAGAGACGGGAAAGGACCCGGGACGGTTGACGATGCGGTGACCAACAACCAGGCTTGTGTTGTTAAAAGAGAACAACATTGCACCGGGGATTATTCTTCTAGAGATGTCAGAACTTCTTTGAACTCTGAATTTTCAGGTGGCGGTGTCGCAGAAGCCTTTGTCAAAGAATTTCAACGCAACTCCCAACAAACCGTATCAAAGTTTATAGCTTCTGATAACTTTTTGCCAGAATATTCTCAAGTCCCTTCAGTACCCAATGGAGCTCACAAGGAAGGTGTGGGAAGTGGGTTGCGCCGCAGATCCCATTCAATCATTGCTCATATTTTGACGGGAGAGGATAAGAACTTAGGCGCCGGGACGTACTCCCCAGAGAAGAGCAACCTACCCGAAGCCGTAAAGTACACCGAGTCGTGTCCCAGTAGTCCTTTAGACATTAGCAGTGAGGATGATCAGTTTATAGAAGACTCGCTCTGCGTGGCTCTTAATGTTGACAAACTTGACAGTAATGTCCAGTGGGTAAGTTTCCATTGGTGTAGGTTTTTTGAAAATCTTAAATAAATTATTTCTATAATTGTTTTTTAAGGTATTCTATATCGCTATTTTTCTATATTTAATCATAAAATGGACCTGGAATTATGTAAAATCAAGACTAAACTAATAGTTTGAATTTTTTTTTAACGATTGTCTGTGGTGACACGTCTGTGTTTTAAAAAAAAATAATTGTTAAGCTATTTGAGGGCTTCTCGACGATCATGAACTAATTTTTATTAGGGCTGTACCAGAATCAATTTTTTGAAATCCGGCCAGAGCCGGAGCCGGATTTGTAAAAAAACGGATTCCAAATTTACCAGATCCAAAATCCGGTACAGCCCGAATTTTTATTAGCCGTGGATGGTAAATGCCCATCACTTGTAGAACTTTCAACGGAAACCCCTTGTACACATCACTGTAGGATGAGGTCGATGCCACAGAGTCGGTGTGTCCAGACAAAGAAAGTAAAGTCGCGCCCCCAAGGCAACAGTACTACGACACGGGTTACTCTGACCATGACCTATCGATGTGCTCAACTCTCCTCATCCAGGACGTATCGTCAAGTGATGATTTGATGCGGGACATAGCTTCGGTAACTTTGACCAATTTTAACATTTGAAATAATCGTCACATCTATCATATGCTATTCTGTTGGGGCAACATTTTGTCTTATTCAATTTAGCTTATAAACTTTCTGGACAATATAGTTTTTGTTTGTTGGGTTATATCTTTTATTCCTACAAATTTACAATGTTGCTGCAAGCATGCATTCCTCAGCATTTAAAACCACCTTTCTCGTTTCTTCTGTCTTAATGGTATCTTACTTCATTTCAACCAGGCATTGGGAACAAACATGATAAAAGTCGTGACACCGCAAGAAGCCATGGATTTCTGTAATGCTGAAGTCTTCTGCATGATTTGGATCCACGTCCAAGCATCTTCTCTGGATGAGGTCACCTCTCTGGTGTCTGCCATCAGGTAAAAGAATTCAGAGTTTAAACATGAAGCCTAACATTTCTTAAGAAAAATCTAAAACGAATTCAGTTTTAAAAACTATTGCTTCTCTTCTGAGTTTAGGACTAATGGACTTTAAAAACACGAGAGTCCACCAAACAGCCCAAAAGAAATGAAGCAGTCTTTGGTATCATTCTTTAAAAGAAACATTTCTTTTGGCTATAATAATTTACTAAACGTATCATGGCAACAACAAAAAAAAACGCTGTAAAGTCATTCTCCCTATGTAGTCCACCATTGAAACAAGTTTGAATAACGCCGATTATACCATTTGAACACACACCACAAACACAACAAAGGAGCAGTGCATCGTTATTTATACCACAGATACGATTTCAAATCATTCGTTCTAAGTTGTGATTTCAGATTCTCCAGTAAAAAGAACAAGGGTGCTCAAGTTATAGCCGTAATTGGTACCAAACAGGAAGGTAAGTCTGTTTCGTGGCGTGATTTGGTGGAGGGGAGAGATACATACTACTATACTACATACAAATAATATTCTAAAGATCACTAAGTTGATTTTTGATGTGAGAAAGGCAGGTCGCGGTAGAGATCTTTTATCGGTCTTCGGGATTAAAGTTCTTTTTTTTTTTAAATTTCCCCACACTGCAAAACCGAGTAATGAGTAATGTATATAACGCGTCTAGATAGATTGAACATGTATATTTCGAATAGGTAAAGGAGTTTTAATATTGGGGGATAAACTATTTGGGGGTATGATGATGCCTAAACTTTGAGGAAACTTTGTTGAATTAGGGAATGGGCGGTGAAATAAAATTCCATAAGTAGTGACTCACTGACATGCCATTTCTGGATGACGATCAACGATTTTGATAAAATTTCCTTAAAGTTCACCTATCATTCCTTATCTAATGACGCAGGCAGCGTTCGGGTGCTGTAAACTTTTTTTTTAAACTGCTGTTCTTTTACTTTAGAATTCCCTGCTAGTGATACTACAGAATACAGACGAAATTAAGATGTTCAGGAATGTTGGAAAATTAGGTTTTCTTTTAAACAGTCACTTGCATTTTAATCGACCTTTTACCTATGTTTATCTAAATTTTTATGCTATTTTTCTCTCACTCAAAATTGATTTTTAAACATTCCTCTATTTCTTTTGCACGAGTTTTCTTTTGCACGAGTATTTACTTTATGCACCGTGGCCATATTTTATGGTTGAATACCAACCATTGGAAATGAATATTTTTATTAAAATTATGGATTTCGATAAAGCCTCGAGAGATTAAAAACGTAATTTAAAGTATTCTACTGCATACTATTCATTTTATTCAAATCGAGTACGTTGCTAGATATTATAACTTCACAAATAAACCTGTACTTTAAAAAATGCGATCTCATTTAACTGTGCCTTTCAATGTACTCTAACTTTTGGTTAACTCTAACTTTTGGTTAACTCTAAAACTTTTGGTTAACTCTAAAACTTTTGGTTAAACTTTTGGTTAACTCTAAAACTTTTGGTTAACTCTAAAACTTTTGGTTAACTCTAAAACTTTTGGTTAACTCTAACTTTTGGTTAACTCTAGCGTTTGGTTAACTCTAGCGTTTTGTTAACTCTAGCGTTTGGTTAACTCTAGCGTTTGGTTAACTCTAGCGTTTGGTTAACTCTAACGTTTGGTTAACTCTAACGTTTGGTTAACTCTAACGTTTGGTTAGCTCTAACGTTTGGTTAGCTCTAACGTTTGGTAAGCTCTAACGTTTGGTAAGCTCTAACGTTTGGTAAGCTCTAACGTTTGGTTAACTCTAACGTTTGGTTAACTCTAACGTTTGGTTAACTCTAACGTTTGGTTAACTCTAACGTTTGGTTAACTCTAACGTTTGGTTATCTCTAACGTTTGGTTAACTCTAACGTTTGGTTAACTCTAACGTTTGGTTAACTCTAACGTTTGAGTCTAACTTTTGGTTGAGTCTAACTTTTGGTTGAGTCTAACTTTTGGTTGAGTCTAACTTTTGGTTGAGTCTAACTTTTGGTTGAGTCTAACTTTTGGTTGAGTCTAACTTTTGGTTGAGTCTAACTTTTGGTTGAGTCTAACTTTTGGTTGAGTCTAACTTTTGGTTGAGTCTAACTTTTGGTTGAGTCTAACTTTTGGTTGAGTCTAACTTTTGGTTGAGTCTAACTTTTGGTTGAGTCT
>MUZC01000331.1:99351-114322 GCA_002072015.1 Radix auricularia | reverse complement strand
CTAGGTGCGTGACGTCATTTATGGACGGCCCCTTATTCAATTTTCAAGTTGATATACATAAATATATATATTAATATAATAATATATATATATATATATAAATGACTATGTCGTTGTTGACACTTGTTGTTTTGTTGACGTGAATATTGCTAAAGTCCATGAGGGGAAATCGAGCTGGATGCATAAAAAGTCAGAGAATGCTCTGAAATGTATAATATTTCGCGCATTATCCCCCCTATCCTTTACAGACCGAGCATTTCCCGGAATTTCCGAATCCCTTCGGTTGTTTCCGGAAAAGCCCAGCAACCAGAAAATATAGTCCAACCATTTTAGTTCCATTTATGTTTACTTTTCCTGAATTCTTTCACTTGAAATAAATGTTTTTCTTTACGTCAAATAATTTAATTTTGTTTTGTTATTAAGATTTATGGTAATTACTTCTAATACTGTGCGCATAAATACATTATTGATTCTTTCCGCCATCTTTAAACAATATGGACGCCATCGACGTTTGCTCAACCTCCCTAACAATGTAAACATTCTAGTTTGGATTAACAGGGCAATGTTGCCATTCCAGACGCTTGTGACTTGTATAAATAGTAAGAGAAAAACCAAAATTTAATTATTAATTTTCAATGATTTTTTAAAAAATTTGGATCATCAAAAATTAGGTACCCAAGTGCATTAAATAATTATAATTGCTGTGCGGTCCACAAATTCAAATACTAATTACTAATACTGAGACATAAACAGACTTAAACTTAATAAAACTTAACTAGACTAAACTAAACTGTTTTTTAAAGTGTTAAATTATCTTTAGTCTAAAGCTAAATCTAAATGTAAGCACAATAATTTAAAATTAAATTGAAATAAGCAGCCTATTACTATTACTAGTACAATTTTGGAAGTGAAGTGAAAAGTAGTCTTAAACTTAAGTTTTAAGTGAAGTGGTAGCCACTAATACTAATAAGTTTAATTAAAGACAGTAGAGAGGGGTAATAAGCCCCAGGTTTTCAACATGTTTTCATTTTTTCCCTTTGAAATAAATAAATATTATTACATTCAAACAACTAATACTTTTAAGTCATAGGCAAAGGTTTACTCAGGCTCAGGAGTACCACAAGGAGCCATCCCTTACACTTACTCTTTTTATTTTAATTTATATAAATGATTTACCCAACAATAATTCAACAGGAACAAAAGTAAGGTTATTTGCAGATGATTGTATAATCTATAGAAAAATTAAATCAGAACAAGATAGCAAAATTTTACAAAAAGACTTAAACTTAAATGAATTGATAAAATGGGAAACTAACTGAATTATGTCTTTTCACCCAGAAAAGTGTCAAGAGTAACAAAGAAAAAGAAACAAATAACTTCAAAATATTTCATTCAAGCAAAAGAACTAACCCAAACTAAAGATGCAAAGTACTTAAGAGTCATAATAAATGAGAAACTATCATGGAATAACCATTTCAATGAAGTTATTAAAAAATCAAACAAAACCTTAGGCTTTATTGTTATAAGAAGAAACTTTTACAAATGTAATAAAGATATAAAACTAAAAAGCTACCTCACCCTGTTGAGGCGTATACTAAAATATGCATCTTCTGTATGGGATCCATCCACCAAATAAAATATTGATAAACTAGAACAAATTCAAAAAAAGAGCTGCAGGATTCATTACTGGAGAATATTCAAAACTCACAAGAGTAAGACCATTAGTTAAATCATTAAACCTTGAAACACTAGAGGATAGAAGAACCAAGAGTAAAGTAGTAATTAAGGTTGTTAAGACCGCTCGTTTTTGAGGACCGACTAACCGTTAAAAAAAGACCGGTTAACCGCTCGTCCTTATATCCCTAATGTTTTGAGACCCATTTGAGAACTTACAAGAGAATGTTGTCGCCTGGCATCGTCTGATGGCATCAAAGCCCGCTTTCCCCCGCTTGCGTTCAGCTCTTTCCGCATGCCCCTCACTTCAAAGCATTTTTGTTAATCCAAAAAATTAACTAAACAGTGATGGTTAATTGTCTTTTTAATATTTTATTTTGGGTACTCGTAGTTCACCGGTCTAAATAAGAGGACAGGTTCAATAGTGCGTTAAAGTTAGCAAGGTTTTTTCATTACTTTCAAAAAACCAACGCCTCGCCCCGTCCTTTGTGACGTCATGTTTACCTCTCTTGTGTGTGATGCCGATCAACTCGCATATTGAAATTAATAATATAATAAAATTATAAAGCTACGATAGAGTGGAATTTATTTAAAAAAACATTATTTTTTCGATCGTCAACTCGCCAGAATAATTGAATTTTGCGACGCACATGTTCCCCCTCCCCGTTTTTTTCTGTTCAAATAGGGTTTGAGCTACACTCGGCGTACTATTACTAGTATTAATGTGGTAATCAAATGCCTTTGACTAGCAGGAAAACTGTCACTAAAAGACCGAACTCGAATTTATGGGCCGATTAATCGCCCGGTATCTTTGCTACTGCTACGTCTTTCAAATACTTATTGTAATATAGGTACATGTACTTCACTAAGCGGCGTGCGCCGATAAGTTTTTGAATGCCTGAACTGAAACAGACTATAAAACGGTGATCAGAAAATGCGGATAGGTCACGGGGTCATATGCTCTTATAGCTTTCTTTGTCTTTATAAGAAACAGACTATAATTAATATAAATAGAAACAGCCTCGGCCTTGACCGTTGTTGACATCTAACGCGCACTGTGTTAGTCTAGTACAGTCACCGCGACAAAGCGAGAGGGAGAGGCGTTACCGCTTGTGTTGTTTTTTTTTCACTACGTTATCGCTAGGTTTGTTGTTTTCTTTTGGGTTAGGCGGTCCTACGGTCATGAATAAAGATGACCGGCCGCTTAGTGAAGTACATGTACCTATATTACGAGAGGTATTTGAAAGACGTAGCAAAGATATCGGGCGATTAATCGGCTGGATCTTGGTATCGCTTTAACTCACCGCGACAAAGCGAGAGGGAGAGGCGAGACGCGTTACCGCTTGTGTTGTTTTTTTTCACTAGTTTTTTTCACTGCGTTAACGCTAGTTTTTGTTAGTTTGTTGTTGTTTTCTTTTGGGTTACACGGTCCTATGGTCCCGAATAAAGATGACCGGTCCTGGTCTGAGGACCGGTTAACCGAATAACCGGTTAACCGTTAACAACCCTAGTAGTAATTATACATAAAGCAATTAGATCTAATTTAGAAATACAACACAAAGATAACTTTATACAACCCTCAGATAGACAAGGATAAAAACACCTTTCTTATTCAGTATGCAAGAACAAAACCCCAATTTCCTTAACTTGAAAACTCAATAAGTCGATTTTTTAGTTCAACTTTGAGAAGTCCGAATGAAACACAGGAAAGTATAACATTTATGTTAATATTAGAGCTCTTTTTAAACAATTTCAAATCCTTCAGGAAAGACCCAATTTATTTTGCAAAAACAAAAGGCGCAATCACTAGCAGAACAGAGCCTACAAATATACGTTTTTAACTCAAAAATGACATAAAAATTGTTAAAATAGCAAAATAGCAAAAATGTACTACATCTTATCTTATATGTTACAGACGCTCCTTCTGTACAGAAGATTATTGCATACTACATAGTATAAATGTACTTGTAACTAGAGGGAAATTTGAAAATCTCAGCTTTAAAATATAGTTTCATCATCAAAACAATGATGACCTGACTGAGCAAAAGTTTTGAATGAAACAGGAAAATGCAGAAAAAGATCACTCATACAAAGATGCAAAGTTATAATCAATGCCATAGGTTAGAGACTCAAACATGGTTTTAAATATTCCCTGATTATTTAGATTCTTTCTACCATTTAGAGATTAATGCCTCTCTTTCTTTTAAAAAATAGCGCCAAACATTTTAGTCAATGACACCAGTAAGTGGGGCTTATAGCCCTTTGGGGCCAATAACCCCTCTTTACCCTATAAGAAAAATTCTATAACCACTAATTTTTTATAAAGAATAACTACAATTCTTTTAAATCTAAGTATTAGCCTATATAAAACAATAATAAATAAACATGAATATGCCATTTGTAGAACTACATTTTAAAAATATTAATAAAATCATATTTACCTTCATTGAATTTGTTAATAGTTTCCAATGCTGATGGTATCGATGGCCATAAAAAATTTATAATTAAAGGATTCCTTATTTATTATTTTATATTCTTTAGCTTTTCAAAAGCACCACTTTCTTCTTTCAATCTTGTATAATAAAGAGGAGATGATTTTTGGCTTAATGTGTTTTACTGTCCGATGAACTTTGTTTTTCACTATTTTAATTTAGTTGTCACCAACTTTCATAATTTCTGCACATGTATTTTATTAATAAAGATAATTTTTAAACTTTGAGTAAAAATTTCCAATATAAAACAAAATAAAGAAGCAAATATTTATATTTCTTGAAGGTTATTTATTAGTTGTAGATTTGTTTCCCATAGATCAATTTATTTTATCTCTAACCAAATTTATTTTATGATGTATCTTCATTAAATTCTGATAATGTAGACTCATTTATCCAGATAGGTGTTAACTGTGACAATAAAAAAAAAATTAACCTTGATTGTCTTTGCTTATGTTTTGAATATTCAAAATTTAAAGTATTTATTGTGCTAAGTATTTTATCTTTAACTTTTTACAGAATTGTATCACTTGCCTGGAGGGTAAATAAGCCAAGCTGGCGAGTGAAACTCCCATGACTTTAATCAACAGCAACCTGGAAAGCTCAGCTTCTGCTAGTGATGGGCTCTCTATGGCAAACTTGGCCAGTATTCAAGATGAAACAGAGCTGATTAGCAGCAGCTCAGATGAGAGTGAAGGGGAGGAAATGGAGCAAGCTGTAGAGCCTTTGGGAAACAGTGCTGTAGAGTTGACTCTTGTGGATGATGATATACCGCTGTTAGTTTTTCCTAATGAAGAGGTGGGAGAAGGAGATGAGGCTATAACTGAAACAAGTATGTTTTTATTTGTTGACTTTAAGGTACAGTTGAACCCGGTTATGTCAAGGGCCTAGGGGTTTGCCAAAAACCGTCAAGATAACCATTGATCAAGATAAATGACAACCAATATAGTGGCAAAATATTAACATGTGCTTGAAAATTTTTTTATGTACATGATGTGCTTTAATAATGGAGAATGTATATGTACATGTTTTTGGACTTTTTTTTTACACAACAGCGTTGCCGTTATTTGTTTGATGAAGTGATCGGCATGCTATAAAAATGTGCATACATGTTTGCTAACAATAAAAAGGGATATGTGCACCAACTGTTCATCTGTTTAATCAGGACCGGTTAATCTTAACTTCATTTAGTCAATATATTAGCTTATTACCCTGAGTTAATTTCTTGTTGTGCTATGGCAGAATACCAGAGCCAACACGCGAGCAACCGTGACATCAAAGCGTTTTGTTAATAATAATATTCAGATCAATAAATAACATAAAAATACATGTCATTAAAAAAGTATTTGCATGGTAACGAAGCTTAGTACCAGAAGTAACACAGTGCTGAGTGCTGAACACAAGCGTGCTGTGACGTCACCAGCAGACCTCATGAGGTGGAAATTTGATGCCTTTCCCTTGTTGGTTTAAAAATGTAAGGGAAAATACAGGCTGGACATTAAATCAGGCTTTTCTTTTCATGATTAACTGGTCCGCAAAAAAAAACTCACTAGAAAAAATTGATAATCAAGATAACAAACGTTAAGTGCAAAATTTGGCCCTTTTTTGTGCTCGAGATATTAGGGTTCGGCGTCATAAAAGAATTGACATAACCGATGAAAAAATGTTTAGACAAAGAGAGAATTTGGGGGTTCCACTTCAAAAGCGTCGGCTTAATAGGGTTGGTGAGATAACCGAGGTTAAGATTAGTAGGTTTCGACTGTTTTGAAGTTATTATATCCACTTAAATTTTAGAGATTTTCTTGAAGGTTTGACACCCCCCCCCCTGTCTGAAGTACTTTTTAGATGTTTATTCTTGAAGGTGTAAGGAGTGGTATGGTTAAATAAATTAGATTAGATTCGGCTTTGAAATATGGGTGCTAAAATAATTTTTAAAATATATATGAATATATTGACATCTGACATAAGTGTGTCACAAATGAATAAGGCTACCTAAATGATACTGCAGGTGTAGGAACTGTGGGGGCATGTTGGTCACATGTTTGTAAATTATTTTGTTTACTTTATCTCAATTTTACTGTTAAGATAATATACATAATAGGAAAATGATATTTGTTTGTAAATAGTTAACATCTAATCAATGAATACCAGTACATTTAGAGTACAATTTTTTTGTTTGAAAGCAAAGTTATTGAAGACTGAAAATTGAGTTCCATGATTTGTAATAATAATTACAAAATTAGATCTGACTCGCTTGACCCACCACAAAGACGTTAATCTACCAAAACAAAATCTCATAAGACCATAACTTGAAAACATAAATTGCAACTGTAATGATTTTCCACCTTCATTTCTAAATACATTTAAATGCCTTTAAAATGATTGAATAAATAAATTATTTCTAAATCAGTTAATTAAGTAATTTATGGTGTTACCTAAATTGGTTAGGGGCCGTCCATAAATGACGTCACGCACCTAGTAGGGGGAGGGGGGTCTCACTTTTGTGATGATGCGTGACGTGGGGGAGGGAGGGGGGTTGAAGAAATGTGACGTCACATCGAAAGAGTAACTTTAAATAAAACTTCCAGTGAAATATTTGGTCACTTAAAATTTATTTAATGACTTTTTTTTTATTCAGTGCTTCTCAAAGTGCCGGTCGATAGGCCATCAGACATGAAAATTAAATATAATTATTATTCTTAAGTTTGAGAACCCAAAAGAGAACATATGAAATTGTTACCCTGCGTCGTTTGATGTTGAAATCAAAGCGTTTGTGATGTAACCGCAGCTTCGTTTGGCTCAATCGCGGCAGGAGTCTGCAAATTTTCTTTTTTGTCGGTTTCCCCCCCCCGAAACTGCGACTGGTGAGTTTTACAAACAGGACAAGTGTCTAAAAAAGATCTGAATAGGATTCAGTGCAGATATTTAAAGTAAAAACGACACGGAATATCCATTTGGGGGGTGGGTGGGGATGAGGGGAATCTATACTATTTGATAAAATTATAAAGTTTTATATAATTTTTCGATTGGTTTTTGGTCAAACGCCTCAGACCATTCTAAATATAATGTTAAATGTGTCCATTTAAAATTAGTCAAAAGTATACATTAACTTTATTGAATGCATCGAAATCTCAACATCGCCATTCGAGAGGAGCACAAAACAACTTTCTTCTGAACTCAGTTTTTAAGGCATTAGTTTTAAATATGACAGATAGTATACTTGATACAGTCAGAATAGGATTATTGTCACTCGTGTTAATATAAATGAAAGTAAGTTGGATTTAGGTGCCTTCGTATAGTACGTAAATAAGAAACCTACATAGATGACAAATTTAACAAATGTATTTTTGGGAAGGAACCGGTTCAATAGTGGGCATATGTTCCAAATGTACACGTAACATGACGTATTTGAATATATCTAGTATCTAGTGGAGTGTATGTCCCAAATGAGTCTGCATTACCCCCAAGAATACCCTTTTGACCCCAGATGAGGTAATTTACCCCTGTTGGCCGACCTCTTTCTTACGGGATGCCCGTCAGTCAATTGAGGGATTTTTTAAAAAATACATTTTAAAAATATTATTTTTAAATAAGAATTGAAAAAAAAAAAACTTGTGATCTTCTGAGTAAAAATTTATGATAATATTGTATATTTTAATAATGTCATAGTATTTTTTAAGTCCTCAACTTGCAAGAATTACTGTATTTTGCAACACATAAGATGACACCCTACTTTCCTGCACAAATTTGGGGTTCATACAGTAATGGCCATTTTCCTCTTCCAGCGCATACCTAATAATTTTTTAGAAAACATGAGATGTGATATCAATGTGATAATTTTAGATCAAATACCTTTGAAAACTGTCATTAGTAGATCGAAATTGATTTGAGGAATTGTCTTGTATCTTAATATTCTAGGTCTATCAACAATGCAATGATCCTTGTAATATCAATAGTCACATTAGCGAGCCTAATCGCGAAGGTTAATCACATCAAATGGTTTTTGACATTACCGCTGCATTGTTCGCTAGCTGTCTTGCTATACCCTGGCAACTAAACATATTTTTTTTTAAAATGTAATATATAAAACAAGCCGAATTCATACTTAATCTTATAGGGCTTCAAGCTGTGTAGGGGCTCATTTTGCTATCAAAAAAAAATCGGCCAAAATTGCGTGACGTCATTTATGGACGGCCCCTTATATAGCCTTCTTCCATATGTAACCAATGTATTGAATTTATAAAGTAAAATTAATTAAGGTTAAAACATATTTTAATAAGTTAACACTGTCAATCCAAATTTTTTTAGCAAGGCAGAAAGTAATGTGCAAATAAAGATCTACTGGCAGTAAGATTTCCATAGTCAATAGTACACTTTTATGAACCGACAAGGTTTATTGTTGATTATCACTTAATCTATGTTTCATGATTCAATTGAAAGCCACATTAGAGTAAGAATATAAGTACAGTTAACAATCTACACTTAAAGTACACCTCTTGCCAGAAAGACAAAAACATATTCTTCAAATTAACATTGGTTGTCCATCATCCAACAGTAGAAAGGATCTATATCTGCAGTATTTAAATACCTCAACAAATAACCCAGACAATAGATATCAACACTTAAAGACTTTGAAAAGCATAAAATATGAAAAACTAGAGATCATAAATCATAGAATACAAAACATGCTGATATATATTACTATTCTCTGAGCTCAAATTTGCTAATAATTTTTAACAAACTTTTAGAATGTTATATCTCCATAAAATTTCTGTCATCACATCATGCATTCATATTATTTATTGATAAGTATTGACAATATACAGAATTTTTTGTTAAGCTATCACAATATGCAAATTGGTAAAGCATACAGAATTAATATCAATCTTTAGATTACATTTTTTAAGTGGTAAGCTCACCAATCATTTTTTTCCATGAACCCAGCACAAATTAAAATCTATTTTACATAAAATTAACAACAAAGAAATTTTAAATGGCTCAACAAATGAATTTTCACGTAGAAAAACTAGAGAAATATTTTTATAACTTTTTAGTTAATTTTTCATTTTGTAGAAGTTAAACTCCAACCTTTTTTTACACAGCTACGGCTTTCATTGAAGAATATGGTGAGTTTGACGGAGAAGGGGGAGAAGAGGAAACTACTAAAGCACCAGCCAGCAAAGAAACTAATGAAGAAGATAAGAAAGACAAAAAGAAGAAAAAGAAAAAGAGGAAAAAGTAAGCAACCCCTGTTTAGTTTAAAATTCACCAATAAATTAATAAAATAACTTATATCAATGCTGTGGACTTCTTGTGGGTTAAGTTTTTTAATTCCGACTAGTAATAAATATGTTGAGTTTTGTTAATTATCCAAGTCATATAGAACTGATATACATCTTTAATCAGTTTTCTGATCTTTATTAGCCCCTCTATTCTCTAGCAATGTCTGCTCCCCTATTTGCATATTAAATTGTCCTTTTATGCACATCGCTTTTAAAATCAGTGCAATTTAGAACTGTGGAGATCAGCGTCTGTTGATGTGTCCATCAACAACTGCAATGGTTATAGGAATGATGATGAAGAACTTTAAAATCCTAAGTTTTTAGGTTATCAAATTTTACATGACAATCACTCTGGCCCACAGGACCCCTTGTAGCACAAGGTCTTTCTCAACTGCGAAAATCCATCTCCTTCTTGGTTTGCCTGTTGTCCTTCTTCCTGGTCTCTCTCTATATATGGTCTTTGCTGCACTAAAGTTTAACAATCTTTTGAATTATTGTCATTTGGGTGGGTCTTCAAACAGCCAATGTATTTCTTGGTTCATGTAGCTTTTAGTAACACCATTTCCTTACTACCTTTCTAGGCTTAGCATAATTTCAGCTTTTCTCGCTTTCATAGGTACCCCCATGATGGTGATATAAATGTGGGTTTTTTTTAATTTTCCTCTCAGATTTTTAGTCCATAAATAACTTTTTAGGCTAAAATAGAACCGATAGCCTCAGCGCTATATGCCATTATTTCATTGTTTTCATTTATTATTGCTCCCTGGTATTTTAAAGCAGTCACTCTCTCAAAGGTGTGGTTGTTTATTGGATGTTGTCATCAGTTTAAACACTTCATGACTTTACCACATATTTTGTCTGTGCTTCATTTTCAATTAGTCCAGCCTTAACTGGTGCCAGACGCGTCACTAGGGTTGGTGTCACCCGGGGCGGTAGCTCATGGTGTCACCCGGGGCGGTAGCTCATGGTGTCACCCGGGGCGGTAGCTCCTGGTGTCACCCCGTCATGATTTAACCCATAGAACTCCTCCGAGTTTTCCAGTGCCAAATATTTAGAATTTTACTGTTTGGTGTCACCCCCCTGATGGTGTCACCCGGGGCGGCCCGCCCCCACCGCACCCCCCTAGCGACGCCACTGACTGGTGCCTCCTCCAGTTCATTGAAATTTGTTACTATATCTTTTTATTTTTAATTTTAAAAAATTGTTTTAAAGAATGAATCTATTCAAGTTCTGTACAATTAATACATAATTATATTGGACGCTAAGAATGTCCAAAGTTTTTGCTTCAAGAGACTTTTCACAATAGTGAGCTTGCCTCACAAGCTGAAGGGGGTGGGATCAAGCCAATGTTAATGCCACTATAAAAAATGTTGAGAAATGACTAATGCTAAGAAAGTCATCCACTGACCTGGAGAGGGATGGGCACCGCCAGAGTCTACCAAGCCCCAGAATGTTCTAATAAAAACATTATTACCCCCTACAATCTCAAAACAAAAAAAAGGAGGTTATGGGACTAACAAAAATAATTTTTAAAATTACATATTTACAATAACTCAACATCCATAGAAAGCATATTGGTCAGAGAATGGTCATGGGACCTTGATAAATTTAAGAAGAATACATTTTTTAACTTGACCCTTTGTATTTCTGTGAAATAATGCCTATCCAACAGTGTGTACTTGTGTGTTTAATGAGAAAGCAGAGAAGGGCAGTGGTTAACTTTTAAATGGGGTAAAATATTGAAAATTTACTAACCACTAGTGACAAAAATAGAGTCTTCAGTTTTTGTGTCTTAAGTTATCATTTGATAAATTTTTGCCTAGTTTCAGTTTTGTTCTTAAGTTGGTTAAGGTTGAAATTGCATCTGATTTTTGGCCATCTACAAAAGTCAGACTGCCTGCAATATGATTTGATGTATGATTATTTCTCTGTGAAAAGTGAACAGACTAAATGATTACCTATTGCAAGGATTAACTTACTAAGAATGCCATAGACTTTGGGGAGGACACGTAATGGGGTAAAACTCAATTTTTGTCCTAAATTTAGACTGAGGGACACCATTACAAAGTAATAAAATAATTTTGTTAAAATAACAGTCTCTTTAACAGCACTAGTTTTCCTAAATTCACTGCTGCAATTACTTTCTTTAAAGACCTATAAATTTGAGCCATGAAGTGATCATAGCCATAAACTCTGCTATTATACTGAACTTTAATAAGCTTTGAAGGAGAAAGGAGCAGTTAATCATAAGCAGATTCCAGTACTGAACCATATGTTTATTTTGACCATGGTGGCCAGACTGACCTGTTGTAACTGAGAGCCATTTTATAAATTTTAAAATTTGTTAAAAGCCGCATTGAAGCACTATGGGTTACAACCCCACTTACAATGAAAAATTCTTTGTGTGAATTATTTTCAAAAATTAGTTTTCATTCGAACTTAATGATTTAAACTCTTAATTTGTTTGACAAAAACTGTATGTTAAAGGAACATATGTGTTACAGTTCAAATATATTTAAATATGTAAAATTTATGAATAGAAACATATTGTGCATATTGACTCACAGTTATATTCAACATTTAATATTATGATTATAATGAGAAGCCTTGAACTAGCAAGTGTCTTTAAATCTGGTTGATGGCTAGTAGTGGTGCGAAGTTCTGTTAGAATAAAGTTGTTTAGCTCTAGCAATATTCTAAAGGCTGGCTTAGCTCAATTTAAGTGACACCTTCTTTACTGAAAGCAGAAATTAGGGTCTGCTGCTGACATATTTCAGACTTCAACTAAGCAAGCTTGCTTTTTCTTAATTCAAATGAAGTCGAAATTATTTTCAACCCTTTGTTATTGTCAACCCTTTGTTATTGTCAAGATTTTTTTTAAAAAAACTTTCATTTCCTTATTTATATTATATATTTCAAACCAAAAGTTTTAATTTCATAACTTGTGTTCAAGCTACAATGTGATCACAGGAGAGCTGCATGGGGCCTTTTTTTTTTAAACAGACCATGAAGGTCCATGGGAGCAAGTGAAGTAGCGTTCACAAGTTTCATTGACCACTAACGAGCATGGGATTGTGTGGTTATCACAATGCCCCGGGGGCCTTGTCAGTACCACGGCTCAAACTCGCAACTCAAGTCCTTGCAGCGGTTCGGTAGTCCAACTCGCTACAGCTTAGACCACAGCGCCCCTCCCATGGGGCTTGTGAGTTGTTTTTTGGCCATTGTTGGTATAGACAATCAATGAGAAATTTCAGAATGACACTTTAAATTTTAGTTGATTCCATTGTCGCCAATTTGAGCCACATAACTCAAATCTGCTTGGAAATTGTTAAACTCTGTCAATAAAATCATTCAATGGTTAAACTAACCTGAAATATTGTACTGTTGTGTATGAGTGATGGTTTCAGCAAGGACTACCATGACCAGGTAATATCTGAAATTGTGTATTGTTGTGTGTGAGTGATGCTTTCGCAAAGACTATCACAACCAGGTTGTAAGTATCTTATCAAGTTACAAAGAAGTTAATTTATTAGTGGTAGTGTATATTGTGGATAATTTGACATTGCCTTATTTTGGCAGGTCAAGTTTTACAGCACTCCGTTACTTTAACTCATAAAAAGTATCCAAGATTTTAGTTTTTACAATGGAATTTTTTTTTCACATATGACTGGATTTGAATCAAAACATAAATACGCTATCCTTTTCCATAAATTAATACGCCCATCCCTCCATCCATGATGCGCTACAGCACAAGTAGGGTTTGGGCCTGACTCATGACCTCCTCCCACTGAGTCCTTATCAACGCCTTTCTTCTCCAATATTGGATGCGCAGTTGATCTCTCTCTTCGTCAACCATCTATCTAATCCTAGGTCTTCCCTTGAGCCTTTTTCCTCTGGGGTTTTGGGTCTTTACTCCCCTATCATTTGACATAATTTCTATGTTTCCTGCTCAGAGCAGTCTGCCCTTTTTTTATTTCTGCAACTATTGTGGTATCCTGATATAGACTGTATAGCTCATGGTTGGTTCTTATTCTCCAACCGAACTCATTCCTTGTTGGTCCATATATTTTCCTGAGAACTTTCCTCTCCCATGTATGTAACAGGTTTTCAGCAGTTTTTGTTAAGGTCCAAGTTTCGCTTGCATATGTTATAGCTGATCTGATGTCTGTTTTATAAAGAGTTTCCTTTGTTTCCCTTGTAATGTTTTTGTTCTTGGGAATTTTCTGGCTACTTAAGTATGCTTTATTACCGGCTGATATTCTTTATTTGATTTCTGAAATTAATTAATTCATTCCTTTCATTTAATAATGATCCTTTCCATAAATCAAGGTTATCATAAAACTTTTGGTCACTTTCAGTGAGAGAAAAAATGTAGAAACTCAAAATATTTGTCTAGATTCTAAAATACTAAATTCGTTCAATTTATGCTACATTCTTTCCTCCCCTTGTCTTTTCCTTGATGCAAAGTTAAGGCTTCATTGATTTTAAATATGTCTAATTCGAGGCGAAACCAAAGTCCAACCCGAAGGCTCATGTGCCACTGCAAGGCGTCGAGCCATTGTATGGACGCGTCACATCGATTATTTCCTTTGTATTGTCTTCAAGCTTTATAAGTTAAAATTTATTTTTAAAAATTAGAATTTAATTATTCAAGTTTACGTTGAAAATTTTGCCAACGTTTGTGGCGTAACGTTAATGCAAAGCTGATGTCTGATGTATGCATTTTAAACTCCCCTGCCATGCGCCATGAACTATCATAAAAAATACCACCCTCACCCTGTTTCTTTTTTTCCTTAGAATGATTTTTAAAATTAATTTACTCTAATCCAAAACCGTGTTATATCATCTGTTTCAAACGGCAATTCACCAGGTTTTGTATAGCTGGGGGAGAGGATGGTGGGGGGGGGGGAGATTAATAAAAGCAAACGTGTTACGACTTCAGTTTGCATGGCCCATATTTTGTTAAAAGGTTTCTTCATGTGATCGTGATTTATTTAATTTGAAGGTTAATGCCCCTAACGGGGAAATCATTCCAGTATTACTGTGTTGATCGATCAGTTGTCAGCTTCGCGTATGTTCCTTCACAAAGTCTGCACATTCACGGGTGATATCTCACTGCCACCCCCCTCTACACCCCCTCTCCACACCACACTGGTTGGCCTGGCTGTATGTAATCGGTTCACGGGGCTTCACCCACGGCCTGCATTCCACTGGACTGACGGTAAACAACCCGATATTTGGGAGGGAATGTCTGTCTACTGCCCAAATCTACAGTCACTTATTTACGTTAAGACACATCCCTGGAGCAGTTCCTCTACTTTCATCTCACAACATATCAAATTGATTCTTTACACTTAAAATTTGTCGTTAAAATGGACATCACGCTCCAGGGGGGAGGAGGTGTAAAAAAGTATGATAGTTTGTGACAGGGGGAGGGGGTATTCTGCCATGTGAGACGTCACGCTGTTTTGTATTTAATTATTTTGTTAGTAAATTTTTTTTTCAAAAGTGTGACATACTTTACTG
>MUZC01000331.1:67475-99326 GCA_002072015.1 Radix auricularia | reverse complement strand
TGAGATTTGTGACAGGGGGCAGGGGGAGTTAAAAATTGTCAAAAAAAACGTGACGTACTTTATGGATGTTTCTTTACGTCTTCCAATAACGGTCTGAATAGTACACTGTTGGGAAACTGCACCTTCAGAGGCACATAAACACATTCATTCAATACAATACCTCAAGGCTGATATGTGCTGTACTCAGTCTAAGGCTGATATGTGCTGTACTCAGTCTAAGGCGGATATGTGCTGTACTCAGTCTACTCTACCGTATTTTAAGGTTGATTTGATGTAGTCATGAAAATTTCCATTGTGTATGTCTGTGATATTTTTGAAACATTCAGATTTCTTTTTAAAAAATAATAAAATAATAGTAATAAATAAATATATAAATAATTATTTGTGAGGACAACACGTAGCGACCCTAGCTTGAAAGCTTAGCCGCTAACTTCATATTTCAACCACCACCACCCCCTCTCCGCAGTACGTTAAACTCGATCGTAACGTCGGGTTGGTGCACCTCCCCTTTTCCTACCCCGTCCGTGAGTATTGGGGATGGAGAAGATAAAAAGGGCTGCTAGAATTCACGCATATTTTTTTTCAAAGAGTTTTGGATGACGAAACACAGTTGATCAAATTAATTAAGTAGGAGGTCTCTCGGTGAAAAAAAACAGAACGAACAAGACAGCTTTGTTTTGTATTTCTTTGTAGTTTTCCTTTTTTTTTTTTACCAGACATCCCAACTACCTGATTTAATTTGTGTATTGTGTTCTTTTCTGATTGAATTCCATATTATTATTTTTCAGGGGCGGTATGTTATCCGCTCAATAACTATGCTGCACCCCCTTCCCCACTGATTTCAGTCATGATTCGCCAGTGCAGGCGTATGTTCATAAAGTGGTAAATGGTCGAGATCACGTGGCTATTCATAAATATAGGAATAAGAGGGAAAGAGATTGAGAGACCTTGACATTAGAATTAGAAAGAGCTCGTAAATACTTGTGACTGTCTCTTTATTAACAAAGACGCTCTCACTGTTAACATGTGTTATCTCATTGGAGCAATTACTCCCAATTAATCAATCTGCCAGTTTGGGCAACAAAAAGAATGTGTGGTCCAAACCTATACATAAATCCATGCTATAGTTTAAAAGTACACACACTACTTTGACGTCTCGATAACCGTCCTTAATAAGCCTTCTGGCTAGAAATAACGGCTCTTCTGTGGAGCTCCTTCAATCTCACCCCGGGTTCTGCCTATCTACTCCAATGGAGCCTTTTTTTTACAAGCGATATGTTCATTATTGAATATATTGTGTGGTTACCAAAAGATCAGATCTATAGTAGCTGTTAATGATGTGAACAAAAGCATGCTTGCTAATTCATGGTTCCATTCTGTCAGTTTCTTTACAAAAACCATGCTAACCCTCAAAAAGAATCAGCACATTTTCTTTTAAAGATTAAAATTAAACAATTGTTTACGAAGGTATCTGCTATAATTTATTGATACTTCATACATTTTTAAACATGCTTTTCATTTCAATGTACCTGTTATGCATATGTTAGGGTGCTCATTTTTAAAAAATATTAATGTGTACTGTTTCATTTTTTTTCTTATTCATTTGAACAGAAAGAGGTCAGTGAGTAGATACAGCTCAGTTGTCATTTTAACATTTAAACATTTCTTTTGACCCAGCAAGTTCTTTTGAATTTATATTTTACACTTTCTTGCTTTTCATGTTTTAGCTCTGCTGTAATCAGTTTCTGTTTACTTTGATACTTGTGTTTTGAAAATAAAATACTTGATGACTATTAGTTTCTGGTAGTTTCAAGATGAGGAAAATTGTAAATGCTATCAACAAATTTCTTTAACAAGCTTACTCACCACACATTCTGAATGCAAAGACATATTAACATTCAATCATAATGGATTTTAGACCAACTTTAGCCTAAGCATTTGATGCAAACACAACTTGTGTCCTAAGTTTAAATTATTTTGTTAAAAAAATAACTTAATTAATTATTTATTTTTAAATATGTAGCAGAGATCAATAGATTTATTAATTCTAAAAAATTCTAAAAGTTAGTTTTGAAATTTTAAAAAAATTAATCATGTAATTCCTCAATGATTAAGGTATCAATCTCAAATAAACAATTGTCTGTTTTTTTTTCTGATTATACTGTTAAAGGTAACCTTTTATTTTATTGTGGAGATATTTTTTTATTAACCAAAATTGTTATGTAGTGCCATTGCTAAAGTTTATTTTTCTCACTTTTAGTACAACATGTGCTCTGATAGTTATTGTGGAAGTTTTCTTTACGAAGACTTTCTGTAATGCTATAAATAGAAAATTTTATTGTTATACACATTTAAAAATTAATCAATGTAGAGATTATAGAACACTAAGTTTTAGTAATTTCCGATCATCCTCTTTTAACTTTTACACATGTTTTTATGTTGCGTTTTTTTTTTCATGTGACTTGTAGTCATATAGATTGAAAAAAATATTTTAATAGAATTAATTGCCTTATCTATGGTATTTTTAAATGACCAATAAAGTGATAGTTATCTAGCACATTTCTCTCCTTTTAGTCACAAAGAGTAGTTTTTTTTTAATTTGATGTACTGTTGTTTTATGGTAGATGTCTAAAAGACTTGCAATTATGAGGTAAAAAGCTTAAGTCACTACTCTTAGATTTCCTTAAACCTTGAAATTCTAGACACCTAAATTTATAAAGGTCTGTCTCTTTGAAAGCCTCACACTGAAAGTCTTATACATTTTTAAAAAATGGATCATCAAAAATGTATGATAAATTTATAATAAAAAAAGAAGTATGGGTATTTATTTAGCAAACATACCTATTTAAATAAAATGTGTGATTTTACTACATTAATGGATTTTTATAAATTCTTTTTAAAAGTTTTCTGTTTTATTTTTTTTTATAGATGGCTCACTATTTGCCTCACCAACTGCAAATATGATGTTGGTAAGTTGACTTTTTAAAAAAATGATTTTATAAACTGAATTTTACCATTAAAATAATAATTTGAATTTTAAAATATTGTTCTTCTCATGCGTGTTTCATTTTATTTAAGTTAAAAGAAAACAAATTTATTTGTTTGTATACTTAATTTAAAAAAATATTTGATGCTAATGTTGCTCTTTAAAACTGCATACCATTACTCACTGTAGCAGACACAAGCTTATAAATTCAATTAATAATATAATTTTAAATATTTTTTTAAATTCTTATTTATGTTCTTATGAAATTGATAATTGAAGACTGGTAAAGCCATTTCTAAATTATATAATCATTTTCAGTGCGTAGAACAGCTAAAAAGTATGGCTTTCGTGAAGTTTCTGATGATGATGACTGGACACTGTATTGGACTGATTTCTCTGTAGCTTTGGAAAGGGTCATGGATATGAAAAAATACCAAGTGTGTTCCCCACTTAAAACCCCACTAGACTATTTATTAAAAAATTGTGTTTCAAAGGAAACACAGTTATTAAAATTGTATAATTAATAGATAGAAATTAAATTCACTGATATATTTAATAGTTTTATTTATATTTATTTAATAAGTTGCCTCCTGTGTATTTGATCTTAGTTAATTAGAGTATCCTTTTCATTTATTTGTCTCAAATCAAAAGTATATAGTTTAAGTAAGTTATTTTCAGCATTGCACTACTATGTAATATTTGTTCGGTTTTAAAAATAGACACTTCACAGATGAAACTTGAGCCTATTTTTTTAGTCTCTCCACTTTTTTTCTTCAAATATAAAGTATATAATTTAATATGTAAAGGTAATTTAACTCAAAATTTCTTTTATTTGTGTTGTTGAAGTCATTTGCAAAGACACCTGTATACTATTTATTATTTAAAGCTTGAAATTGTGTTTACATAAATTGTATGTGTCTTTTTTAATCTATTTTAAACTTTTGTTGCATTCCAACTTTATGTAATGTCATACTGAATGGTTGCATGGAACGTGCCTTTTTATTTTTCTTAATTGTGAAATTAGCAATATTCATCAATGCTTATCTTAATGTCCCTCATTTTTGTGTGTTAAAAAAACCTTAACAGTTTCCCCTTGAAGCAATTATTCATCATCCCTTAATTCTACAGGAACTTTAGAAGGATACCCATTGTGGTTTTTTTCATAATTGCAGAAAATCAATCATTTCCCTGGCATGAGTGAGATCTGTCGCAAAGACATGTTGGCCCGTAACCTAAACCGCATGCAAAAACTGTTCCCAAAAGAGTATAATGTGTTTCCCAAAACCTGGTGCCTTCCCGCTGAGTAAGTGTGGGAAACAAAAATTAAATATTTGTATAATCTGAAAATGCTAATCCTATAATGATATGATGTAGTTATATATTTGTAACATTTATAATCAAGAGATTTGAAAGACCCCAAAGTTTTTTTTTACCTTGTGCTTGCTGGTAGGCCTGGTTTAAGGGTTGTTTGAGATTAATGCTGCCGTATTAATAAAAAAAATATGTAAGTCATTGATTGGCTACACATTATTTCCTCAAACATCTTCTGTCTATTCATTGTGACCATTTTTATTACTTAGTACAATATTTGTTAGGAAAAGGCTTTCCTCATATATTTTTAAATTAATTTTGTTGATAGTAAGAACAAAGGTTTACTAAAATACTAATACAAACTTAAAGAAATATCACTGTGAACATTTGACTTTATTAAAAAAAAATGCTTAATACAATGAATAAATTTAGCACTTTATTTTTCAACTAAATCAACAAATTATCTGGCAATACAAACTATCTTTATCATTTCAATTTAAAAAAAACAAGTTTGTATGTTTTTTAATGTTATTGGTTTAAGGTAAAAATTTACTCTTGATATTTTCTATTTTTACATATAAGTCACACGATGTTAATTTGAATTGTCATGTTTGCTACTTTTCAGTTATGGGGATTTTCAAGCCTACACAAGGCAGAAGAAAAACAAGACTTACATCCTAAAGCCAGAGTCCGGGTGCCAAGGCCGGGGTATTTGGGTGACCAAGTACCCTAAAGAGGTCAAACCTAATGAACACATGATATGTCAAGTTTACATCACCAAGGTGGCTATTGAAAGCTTCTATATTATTTTGGTTATTGTAAATCACTATTTCTCATGAATCAAATGTTGTTTCATGAATGCTATAGAATCTATGTTTTATCAATTTTATATTGGCATGTTGTTGTTGTTTTTTTTAAAATCAGATCTTGAACATAGTGCCACAGTGAAATATATTTATCACTATATAAAGGTTTATTGACAGTAATTTAAATTTTACTGGTAGCCACCTAATGACATTGAACTCGGGTCCATTGTTCAGAAGTCTTACCCTCTACTACTAATGCTAGCACACATTGTGAAGAATATGGCTAAATACCTTTTTATATAAAATCTCACTTAAAAATTACTAATTAAAATAATTAATTGATGAATGTAATTTGATTGTGCTTGATTTATGTATTGTCATTTGAAATCGATGATTATGCATAAATTTAGCTTTTTAGATCAAAAGAAATGTGTGCAATTTTTATTGCAAGTTTCTGACCTAGACAGAGGTCAGTGCAAGTTATATAAAATTGTGTAAGGAAAGTCTTTGGAGACATAGGATTCCACTACTGAACAAACTCTAACATTTAATAAATAATATTCTTTTAAAAATATTTTATATATAACAACAATATTTTTCTACAGCCTTTTTTAATTGACGGCTTCAAATTTGATTTGCGTGTCTACACATTAGTAACATCGTGTGACCCACTGAGGATCTTTGTGTTCAAAGATGGGCTGGCCAGATTTGCTACAAATAAGTACAGTGAGCCTAACCACAATAACACAGTGAGATTTGTTTTCAGTATTGCTTAAGCTATTAATTTTTCATTTTATGCATATCAGTTATGTCACTTCCACATGAATGATTATTCAGCTCAGCTGGTTATATTTTCAATTAGACCCGCTCATCACTTGAACCAAATAATGTCAACACACTTGTGTTTTTGCGTAGCTGGTTAAAAGATGGCATATAAAAGAGACATTCCAGTGCTATGTAGATTTTCAACATGAATGTTAAATAAGTGTTACTTATGAAATCATAAATTTTCATTTTTGGCTTTAATCGAAATTTATGATTAATTAATCGTTATTTTTTTTAAATTATTACCATAAAATTTAAATTAATCATTTACAGTCCTATCTTTTAAGGTCCAAACTTTATGCAAACTGGCTGAAACAGTAATATTTATGGTAACAATTTTAATTTTAAAAGACTTTGCAATAAAAAAAAATATCTTATGTTTTGTTCCATTTCGCAGGATAATGTTTACATGCACCTGACAAACTATGCCATAAACAAGCACAGTCAAGACTTTGTTCGAGATGATGAAGCGGGTAGCAAAAGGTAAAAAATTAGACAATATATCAGCCAACTGCACAACTTAATAGCATGTGTTGGACATCAATATCAGTAGAGATATACTCGACTATAGCAGTAAAACAAAAACTATTTATGAAAATATTTTCTGTTTCTCTTCCTCATGCTCCCTGTTTCTTTCTCTTTCAAAGACGCATCAGCACCATCAACAAATATCTGAAGGAAAATGGTTATGATGTGGACAAATTGTGGTCAGAAATTGATGATGTCATAATCAAGACTATGATCTCAGCACACTCTGTTCTGAAACACAACTACCGCACCTGCTTCCCCAACCATGTCAAAGGCAGTGCCTGCTTCGAGATTCTTGGCTTCGACATCATTTTAGACAGGAAACTTAAGCCCATCGTGCTGGAGGTGTGTAGAATATGTAACAAATTAAATTATTTGCCATGATGAAGGTGGTCGAGTAACATGCGTGCTCGGCTGGTGTAACGATAGTCATGGGTTTGAATCTCTGTGAAGGCATGGATTTGTTCCCTGAGCCATGGGTGTCCCATAGTTCACCCAGCTCCGAATGGGTCCCTGACACTAGTTAGGAAACAAAGGCGGCTTGGCATAGCTTGGTACCTCACAGCTGTGGTAGCCTGTAAACGCTGCGTCACTTGCCAATACGTTCTTACCAGAACCTAGGAAGCAATAATCTTCTGTATAGAAGGAGTGTCTGTATAGATAAGATGACTTCCATAAGCTATTTAGGTTACTTCCACTGATCAGCAAGCACCTTTGACCTATGAATCTTTTAGTGTCAGTTTGAGGTTTTTTCCCCCTAACATTAGTATTTTAGTTAAAACTTTCATCATGCTTAACTCTTTTTCTCCGGAACAACACTCCCATCGTTGATTTCAAAATGACGTTTCTGCCGGATCAACGTGGCAGCGTTGATTTATTCAAAGGGAATAGTTTCGTTTCTTTACATAACTATTTAACTAAAATTAGTTTTAATGTATTCTAGAATGATTTCCCTTGAATTAAAAAGTCGGAAATCGATTGTTTGAACGTGTTTTCACCACGAAAGAAGCGCTTGAAAGGCTTGTTTTCATTTTCGTTTTTACGTTTGTTTACAAACATGGATATTCAACTAGCTCATCTGGTTATTGATCTAATATTATTCTAAATACTACGATGATAAACAAGAACAAGGTATAGTTTTTTTTAATGATTATTGAGATATTAATTTTAAATTGCCGATGAAACATAAGCTTAGTCTTAGTGCTAGTGCTAGTAGTAGTAGTTGATAAAAAAAAATAAGTTGACAAGTCAGACAGTCATATGTTGATAAACGTCACACCCACGTCTCAAATCTTGATGAATATTTATACTACAAATAATAATATTGACTATATGTAATGTAATTTGAAAGCTGCTAAACTTTTCACTAAAACTAAGTGCAGTTTTAGATATAATTTAAAACAATTTCTAGTTACAATATGTATAGCTTCAAGTTCCATTGTAAACAGTTCAATTTTTTGTATAATTTTCCAGTGTGGGTGACCATGGATAATGAGCTCTAATATTATATTTATTTGCTTATTTGAAGTGACATTGTTTCTATTTGGTGCAAAAATGAATATAGTTTCTAAAAAACACTACTTTATTACATTTTAGATAAAAATCTAAATTTTAGTGACTTTGAATTAGGTTTTGTTAAAAAAAAAATTAAAATTTTTTAAATAAAACTTTATTTTCATTACAACAACATCATATTGTTTTATGGAAATATGGTCAGGAGTCTGTTTTGCCTAAAAACATCATTCATTTTCCTTTAATTCAATACCAAATATATCATTATCTGTTAAAAAATAAATAAGTTATTAACATTTTAAGATGGCATTGTAGCTCGCGACAAATTTCCAAAATAGATAATTCCGTCAAAACGTGGAAAATAATTACGGAGAAAAAGAGTTAAAACTGGCTGGGCGGAAACAATGACAAAAAATCATTTTTTAAGTCATTGAAAGGTTCTGTTGTTTTTTTTTTGTATGGTAGCCAGTATAACCAAATAGGGCCACCCAATACAACTCCATGCACTGTACATACTACCTTGTCCTGATAACCACTGTTATAAATACCATCCCAACAGGTGAACCATTCTCCAAGCTTCACCACAGATGCTAATCTTGACAGAGAAATCAAGGGGACCCTCATCTGGGATACTCTGCGTCTCGTCAATTTTGGTGCTGTGGACCGCAAGAAATGCGTTGAGGAGGAAAGGAAAAGAATTAAAGACAGACTGCTTGGAAAAAATGTGAAAAAGGAAACAAAGCAAGTTTACAATTTTGCTGTCTCTCATTCTGTTAAAGAATTTTTAAAACAATATTTTTACAAGCAACACTGAGAGGGAACATATCTTATTTTCAGAATTTAAAATGGATGTTGAAAACATAAACTGAATTTCTAGCTGCCATTTTAAAATAAATTATGATTTGCACAAAAAAAGAGTTTTTAAAATTATTTTTTCAAAAGAAGGGGGAACAAATTTACAATCTTCAGGTAAATGAATAAACCAGTAGTCAATTTATTGTTATATCAATAAAATACTGTTTTTAACCAAGATAAGTATCTTCTATATGAAGTCTTTTGCTTGTTTATTTATAATCAGTCAATAAAAATAAAAGTAAACAATAGATTGCTAAAAATCATTAATCCTTCTTTACAATTTTGGTCATAATGTGCTTATCCCAAACACTGGAATATTCTTCAAATTGTGAAATGTAGAGATTAAATATTAAAAATAAAAATACAATTTCTAGTAGCTTGAAGAACATTTCAGGAACAAGGGACTTCTCTTATCTTCTTATGATCATTTGTATTACTCATTCTTGCTCCTGTATGTGTAGGTGGGATTTTGAAATGTTTCTGTAAAACTGAAGAGAATTTATTTTCACACTTCCTCTTATATGAAGGACTACAGTGAAATTGATTTTTTTAAAGACAATTTAAAAATATGGATTCAATATGCTATTTTCCCTTCCAAAAAGAGCCTTCACTTTCCCTCTCAAAAAGCCAGCATATAGTGAGGTCTTACATTTCACTCTTTCATTTCGCGCTCGGTAAGCGTACCGATGGTCACGGGTTCAAATCCATGTGAAGGCAAAGATTTGTTCCTGGGGCATAGGATGTCCCTGAGTCTACCCAGCTCCAAATGGTTACCTAAATAAAGGCGGCTCGGTAATGTGTGGAACCCTCATAGCCATGACCTGTGAGTGATGCATCACTCGCCAACAGACCAACATGGTATGTGGACTTAATAAAACTTTTGTATAACAGGAGCGCCTGTATAGATAAGACAAGAAATTATGTGAGGAAAAGATGTTTTAAACCAATGCATTTAGATCTTAGTGCTGCTTTTGACACCGTCGACCATCAAACATTACTAAAAACCATGCAACATTACTTTGGGATTTCTGGCTCAGTTCTGGCTTGGTTTCAATCATACATATCTAACAGATCACAAGTGGTATCAGTAGATGACTGTATCTCTTACAGAGCTGACTTGGTTTATGGTGTGCCTCAAGGCTCCGTTTTGGGTCCGGTACTTTTCGTGCTGTATACAAGGCCACTACTTCTACTGCTCGAAAAGCATTCAGTTAAAAGCCAATCATTTGCAGATGATACTCAACTTTACACTCACACGGATCCCTCTGATATTGACTTCACTGTCCAATTGATGCAGGAGTGCATTGGTGAGGTAAAGTCTTGGATGACTCTAAGCAAGCTCAAACTGAATGATAATAAGACAGAAGCACTGCTATTCTGTAACAATAAATCCCGCAGTACTTTGATTCTTCCAAATTCTATTCAGGTGGCTAGTTCTGATATACTGTTCACAACATCGACTAGGAATCTTGGCTACATTATTTCTGACAACATGTCTATCAACAACTTCATCAATCACATTTGTCGCTCTGCCTATACTGCCATTCGTCAGATCAGTTCAATCCGTCATTACTTAACAGACAGTGCAACAAAAACTCTAGTCTGTTCTCTTGTTCTAGCTCGTATGGATTACTGCAATTCTCTTCTGTCAGGTGCGCCAAAACAATGCATTGAAAAACTACAGAGAGTTCAAAATTCAGCTGCAAGATTAGTTCTAAGGGCAAAAAGACATGACCATGTTACTCCGCTACTTTACTCTCTTCATTGGCTACCTATACAAGCCCGAATTGATTACAAACTGGCCGTTCTGTGTCACAACTTCTTTTCTGACTCATGCCCTTCATATCTTACTGAACTTTTGTCAGTCTACTCACCAAGTCGTCAGCTACGCTCCTCTGCGGATACACGCATTCTCTGTGTTCCTAAGATAAGAACTAAAACATTTGGCGAAAGGTCATTCTCCTTTTGTGCAGCCAAACAATGGAATTCTCTTCCATTACACATCCGTAGCATTTCAACTGCTAAGTCATTTAAGACTGCACTTAAGACACATCTTTTTAAAATTTATTTTCAAAAATAATAAAACCACATTTCTGTAATTGATTAGCGTAGCTGATGTATTGAGTATACCGTATTGTTATTTATGTAGTTAATATGCTATGAATGTTTCTTTTTATTTATATATGTATTTTTGTTTCCATGTAAAGCGCTGTGAGCCTGGCTCCTTGCTGGGATACAGCGCTATATAAATCATCATTTTATTATTATTATTATTATTTATAAAGACCAGATCTGGAAGGGACAAGTGTAGGAGCTCAAACTAGACATACTAAACATTTTTGTATGCAAAAAAAAAAAAGAATCCTGATTCTGAACACTGAAATATGTTGTTTTTTTAAAACATTTCAAAAAATGAAACTAAAAAACTGTTTTAAAAGCCTTGATTTCATTTGTATTAATTGCAATTACTTAATTCTATTCCATCCTGGTACTCAAAAGTTTGTTTTCTTTTTTAAATTCCTGCTACTTTTTTCCTTGTGCAGATATTATTTTTAAAAGGAAATAAATTACTCCATTTATCATTTTAATTATGTCTCTTTGATAGGGAGGAATTGGAAGCAGCCTACATCGAATACATTGAACAGCTTGAGAAGTATGAAGAAAAACACTTGGGTAACTATCGACGCATCTACCCCATAACTGGATTTGAGAAATATGACAAGTACTTCCACAGCAGTGGAACACTCTTTCAGGAAACTGCTGCCTTCAAGGCACGTCAAGAGATGGCCAGGTATGTGGCTTTTTGGTTTTTAACACTATGATGGCAAGTCTACAATTTTATAGGTGCGATGGGTCTAAAAAATTTTGCTAGAAAAATCTAATATAATCGAACAATGTGAGAAAAAACACTTGAGTATAAATGTTAAATTTTTTGCAAAAGCATATGAACAAGACTCAAGTGCCCTTTATAACCAATAAAAAATGTGTGCAGAAATTGTTACAGAATATTTTTCATATAATTTGTTTTATTTTAATTCCTTATAACTTTCACTATAAATTTATCTTTAATAAATTATATAATTTAAGAAAAGGATGTAAGCTTTTTTTTTAATTTTTAATACTTTTTATAATTTAGTGCATCTACTTCCAATTTTCACTTATTCGATATTTAAAGTTTATTAATGAACAAGTTCAAATAAAGCTTTTCTTAATAAAATTATGAATGGTGTTTTTCGATGATTTCCATCATCACTAAATGAAGATGTATGTTAATCTTCTCTTTTTGTTCCCTATAATTTTTGTGCTTTTGTCAACAGACAACAAAGAGAAGAAATCATGAGAAAGAAGGAAAAAAATGAGATGATGCTTAAAGGTAAAAGCAAGAAGGATATCCTCCGACCTGAAAGTCCAGGAAGGAGAAAGCAGAAACAAAACATACGTCCCACTCTGCCACTCAGACATCTTAACCCACAGCGGCTTTATACAACTGAGGTAATTGGAATTTATTTTCAAAATATTTTTAGGTCACTGTCATTTACGCACACTGATTGAAAAAACTGTTGAAAACATTTTTTTTTAATTTGTCGTATTCTTTTCAATTAAAATTTGAGAGATACTCAATTTGTACATAATTCATTATAGTCACATCTATAAGTTGTGAAACTTACATGACAGGAGGAACTATATGATATTGGATATTGTTTGTCTTTATAGAGGAATACCATTCTGATCATACTAGCTATTGGATATTTCATCAGGTATCTACAGCAGCTAGATGTATTTGACATTAAGGACCTAATAATGTAGTAAACTGCAAGCTAAAATGTTAGGGTAAACAAAGCAGCAAATGCATCCTGCTTGGCTTTTTAAATTAAATTTTATATCAAATTTTGAATTTATTCCCATTTAGCCAACAATTGTATCCACAACAGTGAGTTAATTGCTGTGAAGTACCAAAGTTTTTTTATTTGTTTTCTTTTTAGAATTGTTTATAATTTATGCACATTTTTCTATTTTTCCATTTAAAAGTTATAGCAAAGATTAATTGAATTTTGTTTTTTCATTTTAAAATTAAAATGAGTTTGACCAATTAAAAGAATCTTGTTAATCTTCTACCACCTCTATTTAAAAAAAAAACTGCACTTAAATTTTATTTAAGAAACTACATATTTAGACAAATATATTTACTCAAATCACAATATCTTAGATGTTACATAATGCTGATGATTTTTTTAGTTTTTTCAAGACAAGTAGCAAACAGATCTTTTCACTCAAGAATTCTTACACTTGGGTCTCTTGGACATAATTTAAAGTTCTGACCTCCAACCAATAAAGAATGACTAAGAATAAAAATAGTTTCCTCTCTCTAGAAGACCCCAAAAAAATGATTTTGATAGGATTTTCAGTGTGTGTTATTGTGTTAAAATAAACACATTTTATTTCATTGTCATTTATTTTTTACACATTATATAAAATATTAATTTATTCCTATCAATTTTATTTCAGCCAGCAGCAGTTATTCCAACCTTATATGTAAGTTTAGTTAGTTTATTTTTTTGTTGATTTAAAAATTTTAAGTTTACAATTTAACAAGTTCACTGTTTCACTTTTTTTTTTCTAACATAGTTAGTTTCTTTAACTTAGCTTTTTTTTTAACACAATTTTATTAAATCCACGACTTAACCCAGAAATGTTTTTTTAATCCATTGTGGATATTAAAACAATTTGTATTTTTGTGATATACTTTTAAACTAAATCCAGCCTTTATTTACCTTGTTTACTAACATATCATTTTTACAGTATTCAAAAACAATGCCTATAAGAGAAAGACTGATGATCTTTGTAAGTTTGATCTGCCATCATTTTAAAAAAATTCAATGTATAGCTTATAATGATCTATTGTATATGAGGCATGATCTGCATTAGTTATTATAATAAAAAGATATCCCAGACCCGATATATATATATTTTTAATTTCAGCATCTGTTTCCAACCTAAAAGTTAAAGTTATTGCAGACATGTTAAAATGTTTTGATCATACCTCATGTAGTTTGTGTTCCAGCCTAAGTTCATGGGTAAAATTACAAACCATTGAACACATTAAGAAACTATGAATGAATTAGATTTCATGTCAGCTAGATGCAAATGTTCTTGTTTAATTTCCATGTTTTTATGGTCCTTTTATCCCTCAGATAGCCTTCCTTTATCAAGTATAATTTCTGTGTGATCTATGTCTGTAACCCTGTTCATGTTTTAAGAATGAAATATTGATTTTTGTATTATACTGAGATCTATATCTATTTTCAAGAGTGTGAGATTTCATAGGACTGAAATGATCACCTTTTAATTCTATCTTTCTTTTTCATTGTATAGATATAAATTTAAATGAATAAATTAATACAATTTTTTGGAGTGATTAAACATTTATATAATAATCTTTATTTATTGGCAAACTTGTCTAATAATAATCAAAAGCTAAGTAATCTATTAATTTTTAAAACTTACCTTAGAAACACGGACTATTTTACATGGTTGAACATAAAAGATTCAATTCTATCTCATTTAATTTTTTAACAGGATTTATGAGTTGTCTTGTCAATAAAAATACATGCTTCAGATATGATCAAATGACATGATCACAACTTGAATCAAAATTTTCCTTTTGCTCTACTTTCCAAATTCTTTGAAAAATTTGTTTGCATGAATTGGTTCATTTTTATATGAATTGCATGATTATTATGTAATGTAATATTGTGCTTGCTGTATTTTTTTTTTGTGTGCATCTACCACCACTATTTACAAAATGTTTGCAGTTATCTTTTATTTCATAAAAAATATAGAAACGGCTATGTGACATTTTTGAAATTTTTTAGTTATCCCCTGTATCTGATAGATGATAAAAAAAAAAAATATAATGCTCTAAATGAGGTTTTATAAAAAAAAAAAAAATTAAAAAAAAAGTATGTCTCTAACCCTATTAGATAATGAAATCTATTTTGTTAATTTATAAGAAATCTTTATAATTTTGAACTTTAATACTTGAATATCTAAAAACTACAAAAATGTAACTTAGCCGTTTCTTCCCTTGTACTTTTCATGTGTATTTATTCACATATTTTGAATACCATGATGTTTGACTTTGAATACAATATTTTGATAAAAAGCCATATATAATTCTGCATGTACGTATTTGTATAAGTTAAAAGCAGAAGTATTGAAAATATTGAATTTAAAAAAAACATTGAATAGCAGTTCTTTTTAGATTTAGTAAACACCTTTTAAAACAGTTTTCCAATACTTTCTTGGCTTAAAATCAGGATAAACCTAACAATCTTTTTAAAATACCCATAAAAAGAAATGTCAACTATGAATTGCCTATCATGTGTTAAAATATAAATGCAATAATTTATTTGTAACGCCTTTTGTTATCCTAACAAAATTATTTCTTTATTCCATAGCCAGCTTCAACAAATTATCGAAATCAAGATCATTTAAAAATACTATAGCATTTTATAACAGATTGTATTAGATTAATATAAGTCTTATGGTGGGATGAAATCATCATTTTTCATTTTTATTTTATAAACATTTTTTCTTGGCATTCTTCCAACAAAAAAAAAATCATTTTTTAAAATTATGTTTGAAATATCATTGTTAAAAAAGGGAAAAATAGAAAAGAAAAAATAAAGAAGCTCTTGAACTAATTTTGCTAAAATGTGGGACAATTAAATGGGAAAATATGTTCGATCTTAAACCGCTTATTTTACTGGTTGTTTTTATTTCTTATACCAAAATATTCATGAAGCAATTTTTTTTTATATCTTAGGATCCTCATGATGAAAAATTGTTGGACACCTCCCAACCACTAGACATCAATGAAGATGAAGAGCTTGAAAGATTGTCTGGTCTGCTACAACGAGACAATTTGGTGCGAGGCCTTGGCATTGTCGAGCATGCCTACCGCCTTTTGCATTGCGCACCTGGCAATGGAAGATCAGATCAGAAAACCTATGGAGGGATTGGTACAGGACATTCTCAGACCTTGGTAAGTTGTTATTTGTGGAGCCTTTTATAATGCTTCTATTTGATCAACACCATGTTGTAGAGAATTAGGTTGTTTTTTTTTTAATTTCAATATGAACAAGTGATGTGCAGGCTTACCTAAGAAATTATTTCCATTATGATCTGAAACAGTATTTAAAAATATAAATCATTGACCTCTATAAACATTTGCCAATGTTAGTATGGGTGTTTAAAAATTATAAAATGAATTGAAAGTTACCCAATTATGTGTCAAGTTGTAGAACTTGTCTTTCCTGTTCTGAAATGTAATATCTCCTGTTTAACACCTACAGCAACTCAAGCTACTGCTTTTTTTTTTATTCTGAAGTAAAACTTAAGAAAACATTTTTTAATATTGGTATCTTCTTTTAATTACAGTAATACATTTTGACCCCCAAACATGTTGATTACTAAACTAAACTTTGCTAAATGTGACATTTCTATTCTCATTAACTATTAAGATCTAATAACATAATTTCATAGTTTTTATCAAATAAAATTAAGGTCACGTTGCCATTCTAAAAAATCACATTTGTATATACATTTATATATATATTTCACAATAGTTATTTTTCTACTACTGGCTCAAGGAAAAGCAAAGTTTTTAGTTAGGCTAAAAGTAAGTGGAAACGTACTTAAAAATTTGTGGGGAAGTTTCATTTTGTTCACGTTCAAGTTTTAATCTAGTGGCTTCAAGATCTTTACCAACCATTATTTTTATTTTTTTAACTGAACTAAAATTTATACTTTTTAATGCTTTGAGTTTCATAAATATTTTTTAAAATTATATTTTAAAGCAAGTTACAATAATCAGATTCCCCATATATTAGACTGCTTTAATTTTAAAATCTAATTTCTTGTGGATGTTCTTCATCTTTTATACGCATCATCTTTTACACCAAAAATCAGTTTTTTTAAAAATATAATGACTTCTTCAGAAAACATTTTTTATCACCTTGCATCATAAAACTATGTATTAAAGATTCCATTAAAATAAATTCAAACATCAACTTTAATTAGCAATAACAATGGGGGGGGGGGGGGAATTGTGGTTAAGCGGCATACACTGACATACTGAGAGTTGCGATTTCGAGAGTTTGTGAAGGCTTGTTCTCGTGGCTTAAGGGTGTACCTGATTCCACCCAGCTGTGATGGGTACCTGACATTTGCCAGGGAAAAATGTGAAAAGGAACCATAATAATCAGAACATTGATTGTGGAGCCTCAATAAATGGAAGAAGAAGTAGTGTTAACTTTTAGCATTTTTACCTAGAGCATTTCAACCTTTAGCTTCAGTCAATTCATATCTTCTACAAATATATAATCTGGAAAAAAATAACCAGTTTTGTACTTTAAAGCACCTCCAGCAGTTATTTAAAGAAAGTTGTCAAATGAAAACTATTAAAGGAAAGCCTGTATAAGAGTAGGATGCAGCATAATTGTATAGATTAGTCAGATTAGTTTTAATCAGATTAAAAGGCATCATTTCTCTGCAGCAGTCTCTACCAGTACCATATAATTCTCAGGTATGTTGGATACTTTATTTCCCCACCCTGCCCCTGTAGGGTCAAAGAGAAGTAATTGTAGCCTGCATCCGTTTTATCTTTTTTAATTTATGTATGTATAGTGTTTAGATGGCTTCTTTTATTATTCCTTCCTTTTAAATTATCAAATCCTTACATTTTTTTTAAAAATCGATGTAGTTTGTCTTAGTAAATTTTCCTTTTATAAAACTTCCAAAAATCAAAATAAAACAAATGCTCATTATTATAAATTACAAGGTTTTTTTCTTCATTAAATTAAACTAGATACCAAATAATCAGTTTAATTTAATTTTTTTTTTTTAATTTTTTTTTTTTTTGGAAAAGTTAAACATAGGTTAAATTACTTACCTTAAAATTATTTTTTAACTGAAAATCTTGCAAACGTGAATTTTTAAAAAAATGTTTGCCTACTACTAACACAATCCACCTTTGTATATCTTAATACCATTGAATCTCCATAAAAGAACTTTTCTTTTTAATTGCAGGTGTGTTTTTAGAACAAAATATAAATATAATTTTAAAAATCTGACCTCTTTTACTTCTTTTTAATCTCTCCCCAACTGTCCTTTTTTTTTAAATTTTTTTTTTTTAAATTTAAACAAAGTTGGTTGGCATACATTTTGCATGCTTACTTTGTAACGTGGTAGCTTTAATAATCTTTAGCAAATCGGCAACAGTAAAATGGCCTTGCGTCTGGAGATGGCCAAACGAGAACTGGAAATGTTAAAACCAATCCCAAACAAAGCCAAGGACACTTACTACTACAAGAGTTTATTCGATAGATACTTTGGTCCTAATCATGTCCTGTCCAAAGAGAGCTCCATCCAGAGACTGCAGCGTTGCCTGTCCAGTATTTCATCCCCTGGCACCACACTGAGGAAGCCAGCCGACCATCAGTTCCCACACATCCGAATCTCCCGAGCCATGATGCCCCTCACTCCACCCGAGCAGATTTACTCTAATGTAGAGCTCATCCAGCAAGGTGATATCATATCAACAAAAGTGAGCACGTTTATGTCATCATCCTCTTTCAGACAGCCTGCACCTTGTAGCATTCTTAAAAATAAATACTTGTGAGCTTATTGAGCTAAGGATAATCTATTTGTCTTGACAATACAAATGGTAACTGTGTGCATGTGTGTGTGTGTTTGCCTTGCTTATCCTTACAAATCATTGCCATTTTGGGAAATACCAAATACTATGCATCCCTGTCAATTTTGTAATTTTGAAAAAAAGATACTGTTAGAATTAAAACTAGAGGTAAAAATTTAATTAAATAATTGTGTTTTTTTTTTTTTTAACGGGCTTGAAACTTTCAAAAGAAATCAAAAACTTAAGTTTGTGTGGCTTAATGAATGTGTGTCTAAAATAAATGCATTGAGCGTGATTTTAAAAAAAATTTGAAATTGTTGGTTTTTATTTTAGTGCTGCTGTGTATCTAAATTTTTACATTAACAATATAGTGTGAATATTTATGTATATACATACATTGTTTATTATTGCTTGTGATTAAAGATGTGTTGTGAATTCATATTTACTATGAGTATGTATTTGATTTTTCCAAGCGCTTAAAGTATAGTAATATTTATATATCACTCAAGAAGTTTTCTGACATTTTCCTGAACTGTAAAACAGATGTAAGATTTTTAGAAAAGATACAAACACCAAAATGTAATTTAGTTTAAATCACAAATTCTAATTGTCTTAAGTTTTTTAATTAAAGAATTTTCAATATTTCAATTCAAATAAATAACCAAATTAAATAACACTAATGTAGAGCAATGTCAAATGTTTAATTCTGTATTTTAAAGATTATTTATGTGGATATGTGCAATAACTAAAGTTTGCCTTTTTCATTGTGATTACTATCTTGTTAGTTTATGGGGTAGATTAGAAATAGGGTGGGAGTGATGGGTGATTCAAATATGTTTCTGTTCACATCTGTGATTTTTTTTTAAAAAAATAATTTTTTTTTGCAGCTAACCTCAAAGCAAGCTGATCTTGGTTGAATTTTTAACCTAAAATAAATTTTGAAAATGTAATGGGTCTGCTTCAGTTGTTAAAAATAATTATTATCATATTATTCTTGACATTCTGTATTAGACTATAAAACTATAATTTTCAGAATTATACCTGTTTTCAAATTAAACATTTTTGCATTATGTCAGAAGTATTATTAGCAGGATAATTGACATTTTACTAACAGGATTTGGCCTTGTGGCCTGTGGTACTATTTAACCCCACAAAACCATGAATGTCAGTCACATCTTTATTATCTTAAACGAGGACAAAAAATACATGTCAAGTTGGTGTTTTTGTCTTCAGTTTCTTAGATCACAATGATCATTGCTCAAAGTGACTTACAACTCTTGTAATTTAGAAATACAGCACATAATATGACTATAGTCATAGGCTGACTTTGTTTGGGAAAAACTTCTGGTAAATAGGTAGGATGGTTAGATTTTGAGATTTTCATAGGATATCTTAAGTTGTTGAAATGAAATTGTTAATCTTAGTTGGCCCAGATCTTTCATTAGTAAATGTTCAGTATTATAAGTACTCATATACACAAAATAACTATTTCTGTTTTACATAATGCATTGTTAGTAGTTTTTAAGATTTTTTGCTTACACATAAATAACTTGAAAGAAATTTTTTAAATAAATCATTGCTTCCACTTTCATTTAAATGGGTTTGGCTTAGGAGCAGACTACACTTTTTAAGACTTACTCAGCCACACTTCAGCCAATAAATACTATGTATGACATACTCAGCCACATTTTAGCCTATAAATACATGTATGACATACTCAGCCACACTTCAGCTTATAAATACTATGTATGACTTACTCAGCCACACTTCAGCTAATAAATACTATGTATGACTTACTCAGCCACACTTCAGCTAATAAATACATGTATGACATACTCAGCCACACTTCAGCTTATAAATACTATGTATGACTTACTCAGCCACACTTCAGCTAATAAATACTATGTATGACTTACTCAGCCACACTTCAGCCAATAAATACTATGTATGACTTACTCAGCCACACTTCAGCTAATAAATACTATGTATGACATACTCAGCCACACGTCAGCTAATAAATACTATGTATGACTTACTCAGCCACACTCCAGGATATAAATACTATGTATGACTTACTCAGCCACACTTCAGCTAATAAATACTATGTATGACTTACTCAGCCACACTTCAGCTAATAAATACTAAGTATGACATACTCAGCCACACTCCAGGATATAAATACTATGTATGACTTACTCAGCCACACTCCAGGATATAAATACTATGTATGACATACTCAGCCACACTTCAGCTTATAAATGCATGTATGACTTACTCAGCCACACTTCAGCCAATAAATACTATGTATTTCCATTTTTGACTGTGAAATACTTCTTTGAAATTGAATTAATAAACAGCTTAAAAAGTTATGATTATATATAAGCTCTACTACATTGATTTTTTTTAACTCTTACATTTTAGTTACACAGTAATGAATTGTGCATTATATTGCGCTGTCATGGTGTTGAAAAGAATAAATTTAATGAAAGTTCATCCAAAGAATGTTTTACTTTATTAGGATTTTTTTTATAACAAGTTTCTGATTTGCTGTAATTTTCATGTTGTCTAGTTTATTAGTTATTTATATTCCATTTACTGTTAATAAGAAGTTTGATAATACATATTTTTAATTACTCTATTTTTCAACATTTTTTTTTTCAGTTTCAATTGATTTAAGAAATTTTTTAAAGAATCATTTTTACTGTTTTTTGCTTTTGGGTTGAGTAAATATGAAATCTAAAGCTACTAGATTTGAAACATAAGCAACAAAAACATAAATATTCTGGTATCACCTTTATAAAAAAGAAACTACTTTGAAAAATGTTATTTTGTAATTTTATGCCACCTGTAAGTGCATGTATTAAGTGTTACAATCAACAAATTGCTAGTTAGATATTAACAATGACCATTTCTTGTGTGCTTTTGCTTTCAGGCTGACCTACAGACTGTATCTCGTAGCTCTGCTCACACTAACGACTTCAAGCAGACCCCTCAAGCTAGCTTTGGCCAATTTAACCCTAGTGCCTTTCGTCCGCTTTGTTTGACCAGTGGCGACACCACAGCTAACGCACTGTCTGCTACTAACTCTCAAAGCTTCACCACTGCTTGCTTCTCTGCTTCTACTAACTGCAGTATACTAGACAGTACCAGCGCTACTAACCCATCTCTGTCCTATGACCATCCCCGACCCACTCTGAGCCTCTCTCCTCTAGTCACCACCATATTCACCAAATCAACTCTCATGCACCTCACATCCCCGCCCACTGCTCTCTGTCCAAGTAAAGTGGGAGAACAACTGCCACCCAATGTTAGTCACAAAGGTCCATCACCTGGTTTTCATTCACCCAGCTTCGTTAGTACATCGAACGAGCAGTCCACCCAGTCCACATTTGGCTCACCATCACTGGGTGGTGTCACAAGCGTCAGTGTCTCACCAAACTTCTACAAACACAAGCAGCCTGATAGCAGCATGATCATTTACAAATTCTCCCACGCCAATTCAGAATATTCCTCTCAGCTTTACCCTAAAACTCGTGCCGTGTCAGCATTCGTTTCCCATCCTTCATCTCTGACAACGAACTCTCCAAAACCTTCACAATTTCCTTTCAAAAAAGAGCTCTCCTCTCCGTCCCGCACTTCATTTCGTAACCTAGCTAAGTATTCAGCCTCTTCCTCACTACAGCCAAGCTACATGCACAAGCCACAGAATAAAGTGATGTACATGACCAACCAGAATGAACGCTCTGCACCACTATACCAAGTAAGTCAGATAGCATTTTGTGAATTAGGCCCACACATCTTATGAGATCTCACTATAGGTTTTTTTTATTAAATTGTTAGTTTATCAGAACAGGCTTTTGAGGTAAGAAAAAAAAAATTCTTATCAAATATAGTTATAAACATACTAGAATTTATACCTGGAAAAAAATTTAATCAATTTGCTATTTCCTCATGAATACTATTAAATAAAATATGAGGTATTGTTGTGGAGTTTTCAGTAGGATATCAATAATTATTTGTAGTAATATACAAGATAGTATTAATATATAAGATAATAGTAATATAAAAGTTAGTAGTAATATCCAAGATACTAGTAATATCCAAGAAAGTAGTAATATCCAAGATAGTATGAATAGACATGATAGTAGTAATATAAAAAATAGTATTGATATGCACGATAGTAGTAAAATGCAAGGTAGTTTGCTTTCCCTGAAATATTACTGTTACCTATCAAGCCATGTGTCTTTTCTTTTGTAAAGCGAACAAAACTAGTTAGAAAGACCCTTGGCTCAATGTCAAGGCCAGGCCCAGTGGCCATGCAAGAGGTTGAATACCGCAGCATGGGAAATCTGCTGGAGACTGATGCTGAGAGAAATCGACTTCTTTCTAAGTCAGGTTATCAGTATCAAACAGAGTGGCGTTCTGACATCAACACACCACCAAGAGTGCGTGCTTTGAGTGCTAAACAAAGAGATCAAGGTAAACCCCACAAATAGATCTGAGTTGTGGCATTGTGCTGACACATTTGTATCATTAGTGTCTTACATCAACAATAGAGATTTACTGTAAAATTTTATGCACTGGAAGTTCTGATAAGCTTCTGAGTTAGTCTCAGTTAGTCAAAACTTTTATCAAACGCCATTAGCAGCTTCTGTTGAAATTTCTATGATGGGCGGGGGAGGCATTATTTATAAATATTATTGTTATTATTATCACTATGTTAATTGTGTTACTGATACTGAATAAGTCCTTTGAAAGAGAGAAAACTAAAATTTCCTTAAAACTTAACCTTTGATTCCATTTTTTAAAATATGGCTAACAGAGACATTTCAACTCTTATTTAATAATTTTGTTTCTATTTCACTAAGTAAGAAAAGCACTGTTTTATTGATCAGATCAAGTCCGGAATATGTCCTTTGGGTTATCTGTTGTGTCTGCTCCAGCGCCTGTCACACTTAGACCAGATGTTACCTCCCCATCAACAATTGGTTTTCAAAGAATGCCACTAACTGAGGTAAAAAATGATCAGGCTCGGAAAACATGGTGGATAAAGTATTGTAATATGGCATAACATATCAACAAAAATTGCTGATCTGAAGGATGTAATGCAAGTTTTTTTAAATATTTGTTTTTAGGTGACTGTTGCAGACAAGAATCAACGATCAACCAAGTCTCAACGTGCACGGGGTGCATCAAACAGCATACGCTTGCGCCAACTTGAATTGAGAGAAAACCGGGCTTTTGTCTACAGCTAAACAGTATAATGTATTTTACTCTGCTTATTCCATCGGCTGTGTGAGGGGACATGGAGATGAAAGCATCCTGTGATAAAATAAACATTGCTATGCCTGTAACAAGGGTGTGTACCAGGTTAGTTAAATTATAAATATGTTTGACCATCACTCCCTATAACAAAATAATTTACATCATCTTTTAAGAAGATTAGTATTTTAACATGTAAATATTCGTTTAAATTTGTCATTGAAATGCATAATATTTTGAAACACAGTATTTACTTTTATATATATAATAAAACAAATCTTCCATTTTGTACTCTTTATTTATTTTTTTATTTATTTTTTTTTTTTTGAAATGTATAAAATGCATTTTTTTTAATATATTTTTTTTTATCTTAATGAATATTTTTTGTTTTATGGTGCTGTGACTGTGATATTTGAAAAAAACAAAACAATTTCTTTGGTATATTAGAATTAACATGAATGTTTATTGTCTTTGGTATAAGATAAGGTAAGGATAAACTCTTTCAAGGGATGTTGTTGCCTTTGTTTACTGGTCAAAATTTAATGGTTGAAAACATGATGTGAAATGACTTTGCAGGAGCTTCCAAGTAATCTCAATGATTTTGCAATTTGAAGATGTGATATAGATTATCAACATAAATACATTCAAAGTACCCCTTTTTTCTGTAAATTATAATTGACAAAATTTACCAGTTTTCAAATACTGTATAATCTTTTAAAATACCATGCCTTCAAAAGTGTAATGTATCACATTCCTGACATTGTTTTCAGATGAATTCTTAAAATAAACTCAGAGTATTCTAACAGATTCCTATTTCCTATAACTTCAGAATTTACATGTAAATTATAGAACTTTAATTTGTCAATGACTTATAAATAATGAAAAATATTAGCTTTTCCTGTGATACCTATAAGAAGCCACCTTGTAATATTTTATATTTATTAAAATTATTTTTTAAAAAACAGGACAATCAGTATTTTGGCTAGATGCCTTCTTCAGCAGACAGTACAATACATTTGATACATTTTTCCATAAAAAAATAAAATTTATGTTTTTAATATCTAGCCTAGGGGTGTCCAAACTTTTTGCAATGAGAGCCATATTCAATGAAGTTAAAAAATACTCTGGCCAGATTAGATAATATGCAAAAATGACACATGCTAAAACCGAGTATAGGCTCTTAAATGAAATTTTATTTTTCAAAGATGTGTTAAAAGTTGTAATGAAAAAATTGTTTTAAAATTTCAAGAACACTGACACCATATTCATTTCCTTTTGAGTTTTCATGAAATAAAATATAACGACATCAATTTTTGTCATTGATTTTTATCAATTTTTGTAAGCATAATAGCTCATAACTTAATCAACTTATTGTAATGATTGATCATGTCATTAGGCAATACAACATCATTGATTTTTTACTATCATTTGACCTCATTGTATTTTGAAATAAAAACATCTTGTAGTTTCGGCTTTTCTGATACATATATTTGTCATTACAGAAAAAATCTGCAAGTCAGTTAATTATATTAGATGAGTCAGTTAAAATTTGAGTGCAGTATTTGGCCTATAGGACTTGACACCCTCTGAACTCGCTGAATGTTAAAAAACATAAGCTGTTTGTTATTGTTAGGATAGTAGGATGAAATGTTCACAACTAAAACAGTCTTCCAACTCTAGTGGTGCATTCTATGTGCTTATTGTACAATAAATATCATTATTTTTTTTTTGCCTCATTCCTATAGCAATGTGTGCATTAATTGTGAGAAATTAGCACCATGCAGGATACATCTGATGTACTCATGTTTTTCAATACATTGATGAAATGGGATAAGATTGTGGATGGGTTGTTTTATTCAATATACTGAAGTTGTTCACTTAACCTAACCATAGCCTTCTCCCATCTTACCCATGTACTGATACATACAAGAAAAGGCATCAATGACAAACCAATAGATCACAGTTCAACAATTACATGTGAAGCCCTCAGGGGAGCCAATGTTTTAATTTCTGAAACAGGAGAAAGTCCTAAATTTACTTTAATCCCTGATTGTGAGAATTGGCTCCAATGCATCAATGTACCGGTTGTGCAGATTTCATATTATTACTTTGCTGAAGAAGGCATTAGGAACATGACTGCTTGATAGTTTTGCTAGTTTATTTAAACATTGTCCTTCAAATATTATCCTTTTTTTTTTGGCGGATAACTGTTATGGCTATTACCAAAAACAAGATGGTTCTTGTGTTATTTTTTATATGTGTATGTTTCAATTAGAGATACCATTTGATTTGTAAAAACACAAAGAGTATTCATTGTACTGACTCAATCCTGGAGAAATGCCTTTAATATAAAAAAAGAGTAAATAACTCTGAAACTTAAACCCATTGCCAAAAATTTTAAGCAAAAAATGTTGTTATTGAAGTAGTTTTAAAATAATTATTTCAAGGGTAAAAAACAGAAAAAGACAAAACATTTTTATTACTCTCTGTCATTGCTGCAATGAGGGATGCTAGGAAATATTAATGGAAGTGGATCTCAGAATTAAAAATATTTAGTAACTTATCTTTTTATTTTATTATTTTTGCAAGAAGAAATGTTTATTTAATATCACAGTTTTTACAATAATTTTTATTTAGTTAAGAAAATGATTTTTTTTTAATGTATGACATTTTCATTGCTAATCCTCTTTTTTTAATATCAACAGTTAAACCTCATCTCCTTCTAAAAATAAAAAATGATTTTATTAATAGTTTAGATTATTATGATGAAGATTTTTAACATTCATTAGCACTATTAAAACGCTGACTCATGACAATTTGAAGGTTTATGTTTTGTATTTATGTGCTTACAGACGCAGTACTAGTTATACCGTCAGAATGGCTGTATTGATTTTGATAACTTTTTTTTTTAACTTCTGTGATTTCCATCCACTGAGTCTGAGACTTTTTGTTATGTTAGAAATATCAGTTGCTATTTCCCCAATTAAATAATTTATTTCTATGTAACCATCCTGTAAATGTAAAGCACAGGGTAAAAGAGAAATACCCCTTGATAATTGAAATTTTCTTTGAGTAATACAATCAATCAATACCTCAAAACATTTATTTCAAGTTTCTATAGTCATCTTTCTATTTGAAATTTAGAAAGCTAAAAATAATATAAAATTAAAAACCAAGTGGTTTTTTTATTTCGAAGATAGGCCTACATTTGTATTCATTTAAAGTCAGGAGGACAAAAAGCAAAGGTGCTTTTAATCACCCACATTAAAGTCTTAAAATTACAAGAATCATAGCTTTTTGATTATTTAAACTAGTACACTGTATGTACTTCTAAAATATTCTTATTATTCAAATTTAAATTAACCAATGGGCTTTAAAAAATGTGGGTGTTGATATATCAAATGTTGCTGCAGAAAGTGTGAACAGATACCAGATCTTTTTGCTTTCCTTTTTTTTAATGATTAATTTTGACCTTATGTTTAGAAGAACCTCAAATACCTTCAGCTTAAATTTCGTAAACTCTTTTTAAATATGTTATTCAATGTTATTGTAATTGTAGCGCAACAACTGAAATTATTTATAAAGGCATAATAAATTTGATGACTCTGGTTAATGTTTTCAGCAAAAGATTTATATTTGCAAATATCTAGTAATGTAATACAACAATATTGAAAATTTGGAGATGTATATGCATACAATAAATTTTTATTTGAATTTTGAAGTGATCTAATGATACAGACAACAGAATGTTGACAATATACTAATGACCTAATGATTTTAATAAAACATAATTTGTTCACACATAATGAATTACAGAAATGAGATTCAATCATGGCAAAATGAATAAAAGCTGCACTTGAGTTTTCAATTCAACATAGTTGTGTGTGATCTTTTTTTCTCTCCAATAATACTAAAATATTCACAAAAAATTAATTAGTTGCAAACTGGACTCAAATTCAGTTCCTCAGAAAAAAAATCAATCAGTACTCTTTTAATAGTGTGTGTATTCATTCATACGCATGTCTCCGAACAATTCTCTGAATCAGCTGGCCCAATATCATCACCAACGAGGACCTCTGCAATGTACAAAACAAGAGCCAGTGGAAGAGCTAATACATCAGCCCAGTTGGAGATGGATTGGCCACACCCTCAGAAAGCCTACATCCAGCATTGTGAGACAAGCCCTCACTTGGAACCCTCAGGGCAGGAGGAAAAAAGGTCTACCAAAATGACCTGGAGAAGGGAACTGGAGACAAACTCCAAAAAGAGAGGGCACAGCTGGAAACAGTTAAAAAGATTGGCACAGGACCGGGGTGCCTGGGAGCCTTTGTTCGTGGCCTATGCCCCAGATGGGACGACAGGCAATGATGATGAGGATGTATTCATTCAATGAATAAATTCATCTAATTAAACAGTAAATTTAATTATTAATTTTAAATAAAATTTAACAAGCCAAGTTGTAAAAGAATTATTAATAAAATAATCGTGAAATGTTTTTAAAATCTGAAATGAAATATGACTTCTTTTTTATTTTTAAATTTCAATTTATAATCACCATAAACATCTTTCAATTAAAAATAGGTCACTATACCTTATCTCTCTATAATTATAAAAAAGTTGTTTTGCCTTTCGAACAAGCCCAGGATTCATGCTTTCTCCCAATGTAATGCACTATATACAAAGCCAAATTCAACATTCATTTCAAGAATCCTGCTTTTTCAATAGATTATATACCATTGACTTGATACATAAAATACAAGGATTTGCACAAAATGCCCTTTTTAAAAATTGTATTTACAAAACATATGTAAAGTATACCCAAAAATGCAATAAAATGTAATACATTATAAATATATATAATGGATACAAAGTTTAAAATGTAGAAAAATATTTGCTTCATATCATGCATAAACCATCTGAACTGATTTTTTAACATTAATTTCCTTATAAATGTATCTAAATTCCTTTTTTTTTTCAAGTATCCTTTAGCTCCATGGATAAATCATGGTTTCAGTTTCACTAATGGGATATTTTTAGTATTAAGACATCTATCACATGCCCATTCTGCATAAATTTCAGCCTTAAGCAAAGTAAATGCATCAGGAGTGAGTCCTGTACAAATTCTATGAAACCAGAAATTGCATCCACTTTCACACAAAACAGCCTGATCATTTTCATGCACTTCTTTATGGCAAACCCCACAAGGATAAATAGGTGGTGCACTTGGATTTGATGGGTTAAAAACCATGGGCTGATTTGGAGGATATACCTTGCCATGAGGTGGTGGACCCTGACCGGGAGGTAATGAGCTTCCTTGGGAAGAAGGCATCTGTTGAGGTTTTCCTTGCATGTTGTTTGAAGGCAACGGATCATCAAAGGGGTTCTGGGCAACAATCATAGAGGCATTTGACACTGGAGGTGGGGAAGGCCCTGGCAAAAGTTCTGCAAGAGTATTTTTTTGCTGTTCGGGGGGAGGGGGAGAGAGAAATAAAAAATTTGATTCGTTTCAATTTCTATTTATTTCATTTTAATTAAAAAAGAAATATAGAAATCTGAATTCTAGTTGTAGTATATACATTAATTTTTTTAAATATCCCAGAAACGTCTTTGAAAATGTCCTGGCTGATCAGAAAGGGTTATAATTTGGGGCTGAAAAAAATGTGTTCAGCTTGGCTTTTATGTTCAAACATTCCATTAATTTTAATAAACATATTAATGTATTATTATATGTTGTATTCTAGCTATGGCAGCGACATTTCGGTAAATCTGATTAATTTCTAAGGCAATTTTTCGGCTCTATATGATACATAATCCAGTCACGATACGACATGTCTATTTTGTTTGTTTTTCAGATTTTTATTTAGCAAGCTACTAAAATAAATTTACTGACTGAAGATATTTTTTTAAAGTATTTTTCTACTATTTTAATGTTATTAGAAGATAAATAAATATTTTTAATACAATTTAATTTTTTATTTCATTACTACATACTACACGTTATTTTCCTGTTTTTAAACAAGAAATTTTCATTTGGCATCTTACTGTGACAAACCGGCAAGTAAGGTGCTATATATAAACAAAATGGCCGCATTCAACTTGTAGCTTCAAGGGCCAAAAAAAGCCTGAGAAGATAATAAGACTTACAATTTAACGCGAAATAGCTAAAATCAAAATACAACATTAACATATAAAAATAATAGTAATAATGCATTTAATAAATTAAAAATATAGGTAAATGTAAGTTCTCAGAAGAAAATTAAATTTTGCTGTGAAATAATATATGTGTAGGAATTGCAGGATTACCCTCTCAGTCTTAAGTAAGTTTTAAGTAAAAAATGAAAATCTCCATTCATGGCATGGTCCATAGTAGTAGTACTAGTACTGGCTGAAGCGAAGTATGTCGACCGTGACATCACGACGCTACCAGTTGCTGGAAAAGAAAGTTCTATAAATTCTAATAAAAAAGGATTATAAAAATGGAAGGTTTTAGGGTTTGGGTTAGGTATAGCTTTTTTGGCAGTGGCTATTGAGACACAAACAAAATAAGCCAATAAAAATTAAGTATTTAAGGTTGGCGTATTTAGGCTATTTCTTTAAGGACGTTTTCAGTGGGGAAAAAAAAGATAATAATAATAATTAATCATAACTCCACTTCCATAAAAGGTAGAAAGACAAAGCAATTTTTTTCGTGTCAAGCCCTTTAAGCATATTGGATAATTGGACTACATTTACAGTTTCTGTCAAAGTACTTAGTATAACCCACGCCACAAATCAATTAGCCTAAGGGGTCATCCATACGCAAGCAGGGGGGAGGGTGGGGGCGGGTCTTCCAAAAATGGCATTTAGCGCATGGATGCGTATGGGGTGGGGGAGGGGGGCTCCACTAAATGCGTACTTACGCACAACAAATGTAATTTGCATAATACTAAGCCTAGTAATAATACTACTAGTAACGTAAACCGGATATATTTTAACAATGTATGAACATTTGGTCTGAATTTAAAAGTTCAGAATTTCGTTTGCATTAAAATATAAAACATTTTTGCATATCAGTCTTGACTGACAACACGCGCCAAGTGGGGTAAGGGAGGGAGTCATGCCTTCGTGACGATGTGTGAGAGGGTGTTAAATATGATGTCACATGTAAATGCGCAACTTTAAATAAAATTTCTACAAAAATATTCTATTGCCTTGCCTTACAGTAAATACATATATAAATGTAACAGTGTGTTTTTCATGTTGAATTTATTGAAAAAAAATACAATAGAAGTAATGGAAAGTTCTAATTTTATTGTCTTCAACAATGCATGAAGGGGCCGTCCATACATGACGTCACACTCCAGTGGGTGGGGGCGGAGAAGGGTAACGCATTAGTGAGGATGTAAGACAAGGGGGTGGGCGGAGTTTAAGAAATTAAAATGTGCTACTTGAAATAAAAGTTCCACTTCATTGCTCACAATTTATTTAATTACATTTTCAATGGCTTCACGCATGTTAACGATATTAGACTTAGAGTGAAGACTTGAACTAAATACATATTACATATTTCTATGACACAAATGTTAATTAAAACGTGGTAATTTTTTTTCCTTTTTAAACAAAAAAAGATATAGATATAAGCAGTGAAATCGCCATCCCGTTATGTTTATATAACTTAACGGCTGAAACACTTGGCGAAAGAGAAACATCTACTAATTTCAAGAAATGGAAATATAAATCAGACGAAGATATTTTAGCAATGTGTGAACGTTTGGTCTGAATTTAAAAGTTCAGAATTTCGTTTGCATTAAAATATAATTTATAAAACATTATTGCATATCAGTCTTGACTCAGTTAGTTACAAATGCCGTTAGAGTCTGCGCGGTTTACGTTACTAGGCTTAGTATTATGCAAATTATATTTGTTGTGCGTAATTACCCATTCAGTAGAGACCCCCCCCTTTCCTCCGTACGCACCCATTACGCAAAATCGTTTTCCCGTTGTGGCTTTCACTGTTACTTTAGATACTTTAACTTCCTCCTTTTTCCTATATTCTGTGTCCTTCTTTGTTTTTGTTTTTCCTTTCTTTT
>MUZC01000331.1:9180-54971 GCA_002072015.1 Radix auricularia | reverse complement strand
TTTTAACGGCAACTTCGCCTTTACAAAATTACTCAAGTAAGATGAAAATAGGTTCAGAAAAACATCCCGGACGAAGGCCCCAATCTTCTTTTGTCACGTATTACGAATTGAATTATATCTATTCTAATTTGTATTGGCTTGTCTAGGGGAACGTGACAATAGAAAAAGCCGTTGTGTCACTATCTTAAGTCTGAATTTAACCACAGACTTACAATGAATAACACAAGAAATCGGAAAGTAAAATATTAACTGAATGTTTAATAAAATATAAATCAAATAGTACTTTTAAATGAATCACATTAAGTTACAAGCAAAAAAAAACACAAACATCTACTCAATACAGAATTGAGAAGTTGACCAAACCCTTTTACAAAAATGGCATGTAAAAATATTACACTTCAAGAGTTTTAAAAGATAACTACAATTACCAGCAAGGCCTTGAAAAGGAAAAATCTCAACTTACACTATCAATACCACGCAGGGGTCACGCAAAGTCTCCGCTATTCTGTCTCACGAGCTGTCTCCGTATGTCTTGTCCGTCTCAACGTTATACGGGCGGTCTTTTTATAGTCCACCGCGCGTCGAGCTCAAGACAACTCTAGTAGTTTCTCGAATACTATTCGAGAACAGGACAAGTGAACAACAAGACAGAGCTAGAACCTTCTCTAAAGAGACGGAACAAGAAAACCTCATATTTTTGACCAGATGAAAACACACAGGTCAAGGACCGGTCACACGGTCTGTGTGGCTTGAACTCGCCGCCGCTCATAAACAAAACTCATTACACAAAAGGGGCAGACAACCTCGGGAATTTTCTACCCGTCTCTCGACCGCAACAGGTCAAGTGAAAACAACAAAAAAAATAGGTAACAATGCCTAGGTACGTAACACTATCATTTCACATCCGTAGTATTCCAACTACCAAGTCCTTTAAGACTTCACTTAAGATGCATCTTTTCAAAATGTATTTTCAAAATTAATGAAGCAACTTTTCTTTTAATGATTAACGTAACTTATATGTATCGTAGTGACATATATGTGGTTATTATGATATGAATGTTTATTTTAAATATTATATGTATGTTATGATCTTCATGTAAAGCGCTGTGAGCCCGGTCCCTTGCTTTGATACATTGCTATATAAATTATCAATTTATCATTATTTATAAAAAAATATGTAATTATATACTTAAAGTTATTAAACACATGAATCATTAATAACCATTTCGTCTCTCTACAAACGTAGTTCATGTATAAAAAAAGTACTGCATTAAAACATTGACTGTCTTGTTGTAAATATCTTTTTTATTAATGTAAACTGAATAAGAATGTCATTTTTTTAATAAAAATTCAAATAAGGAATTGACAAAACTTAGTAATAGAACCCAAGAGGTGGGTATATAAATTATTTTTTTGTTTATATAGAGGATTGTAATTTATATTTAAATACACATACATACTGACAATATTACTTATATTACATAATTAGGAGACAAAGAGAAGTCAAACTTTGGCAGATTAACACACAATGTGCCACAAGTTCCCCAGAAGCGAGGATTATCAGAACTTCATAAATTCAGGGAAACTCTACCTGTGTATCAGATGGGATCAGATGTGATAGAAAGAATCAATGCAAATCAAGTTGTCTTAGTGGCTGGGGAAACAGGATCAGGCAAAACTACCCAAGTAAATTTTTACGTTACAATCAGAAATTGTCTTTAAAAAAAGCAAGTTGTTTATTATCAAAGCATTTTCAAGGGACTTATATACTTTGAAATGTAAATATATAATTTTTTTGTAAATATATTATGTTTTTTTTAATTTTATCAGGTTCCACAGTTAATACTAGATGACTGTTGTGAAAAACAGCAAGCATGTAGAATTCTGTGTACTCAGCCAAGAAGGATTGCAGCTATCAGCATAGCAGAAAGAGTAGCTTTAGAGAGAGGAGAGCGCTTAGGCCACACTGTTGGATATCAGATTAGGCTAGAGAGCAAGTAACTACATTTTATTATCAGTAGACCAAAATAGCTTAACCACAGATTGTGTCCCTTTATTTCAGATGTTACTTGCATTTAAATCCATTTAGTTATTGTGCAATATGTAACTTCTATAAGATAAATTTAGTCTCACAAATATAAAAACATAATATATTTTACATTTTAAAAGCAAGTGTTTGAACAACAGCTGATAAAAAATGGGATGTGATTTTTTGTTTTTGTTTAAATGTTCATATCTCATTTCAGAATCTCTCCAAAGACATCACTCATCTTCTGCACATCTGGTGTTTTATTGAGGACTTTGATGGGGGGAGATACCTGTCTCAGTAATGTGACTCATGTCATTGTGGTATGTATACAATTTATGATCCACCCTGTGTTATTAAAAATTTATTGATTTTTTGCATTTCTAAATTATCAGGAAATATTTTTTTCTTTTTAAATCTTTAAATTTTTTTTATGTATTAATAATAATAATAATAATAATAATAAAATGATGATTTATATAGCGCTGTATCCCAGCAAGGAGCCAGGCTCACAGCGCTTTACATGGAAACAAAAATACATATATAAATAAAAAGAAACATTCATAGCATATTACTTACAAAATAAACCATAATTAATTATTTTTTTAAAAGTTAAGCTATTCAGTGACATGCTACATAGAGTTAGAGCTGCTATTAATGTTTAACAATATGTTTTGTTGTACTTTGGTATATTTTACAGCTCACTGCCTTAAATCACATTCCTTAATACTTTAATTCCATAGGATGAAGTCCATGAAAGAGATCGCTTCACAGATTTCCTTTTACTGTGTTTGAAAGAATCTCTGCCTCATCACCCAACTCTCCATGTGATCCTCATGAGTGCTACTCTCAACATGGAGCTGTTTTCAAGCTACTTTAACAATTGTTCAGTCATCTGTGGTACGACAACTTTCTACTGAAGATTAGCTGTTTTTTTAAAAAAGTTATATTTGTGCATCAACATACAATAATGACAAATTTATTTTACTTTTTAAATAATTGTGATATTAACAAGATATTTGCTTTCCAATAGTTCCAGGTAACTTATATACAGTTGAAGAATATTTTTTGGAGGACATATTGAAATGGTAAGTGCTTTCATATGCTGAAAACTTAAATGTTATTTCAAAACATCTTTTGTAGCTGCATCTGTTGCCAAATACTACGGTTCCTTCCTTTTTATCGTCCTTATTGAATTTTGATTTAAATGAAGAAAGACTTTTACTAAATAAATAAGCTATTGTTTGTGCGCACTTAATTTTTACACATTTAATTTGTATCCTTATAAAATGTGGGGTTTCGCTCAGCAGTGGATTGTTTAATTACTGCTTTTTCAGGACAGGATACAGAAATAAAGCCATGGACAAAGATATCCTCAAGAAACAGAAATGTGAGTACACAAAGTTAAAACTATTACCTCTTTTATTTTACTACACTTATAGGTAATAACTAAAAAACTATTTGACTTTTGACAATTTTATTCTTAGTTAAAAAACAAGAGGAACGGTTGAGTGAGTGGTGCTCTAAGCAGCTGACCATAGCTGACACAGCACCTGGAAGTGGAACAGAAGAGGATTCAGATGTAACTACTTCTGATAATGCAGAGGTAAAGATTTAATTAACATTGTCATTAGCAATTTTTAAAAAGTGTATATATTTTGTCTTAACATCGCCTTTTACTATCTATTTCTGCTAAATTAAAAATATTCATTGTGACTTCTTGGATACCTTAACAACATATAACTGTTTTCATTTGTTATGTTTCCTAGAATTTTTTTGTGTGGATAAAAACATTTCCTTATAATAAATTTGAGTAAGTATTTGAAATGAAATTTTTTCTTCATTATACAAGTTAGGGGAAGAAAAGGAAGATCTGGAACCATGGGTCATTGAAGAAATGGACAGACTGCTACGTGACGTTTGGCTCACTGGAAATGAGGAACTGTTTCATCAAATTCTTTACCTCATTTCCAATGAAAATGTTAGCGGTGAGATTTAACATAAACTGTGGCCACTTGAATCTCAATTAATTTGAAGGGTTTTATCTCCCCAACTTAGGAAAAAGAAATGGATCTGATAAGTGCATGCATTTGGATACTTCAGTTTGTCTCATAATGTAAAAACTATCTGAGCACACATGGCTAAGAACAATTTGTAACTGGTCCAGATTTTGCACAGTACCCTGGTTACTATTTACTATATAGATATTGCTCCACTTAATTATGTACAAAATTATGTTTTAGCTTGAACATAAAAGCTCCAATCTATATTTTTACAGTTGACTACGTGCAATCAGAGACTGGAACAACACCATTGATGATAGCTGCAGGAAGGGGATTTATAAATGTTGTGGAACACCTTCTTACCTTAGGGGCTGATGCTAATTTTAGGACAGCCAACAATTGGTCAGCCCTGGACTTTGCAAGGAAGTTTCTGCGCACTAACATTGAGGAATTGCTTGAGGCACATTTGTAAGGGTGTGAGAATTAATTTTGTATAAATGAAAATTATTTTAACCAAAGAGAAATTGTTTTTCTAATATACACTAATATCTGAAAACTATTGCTTTGTTAGGAGTACTTGGTAGGTAAAACCATTGATCTAGTGTGTCTTCTAGAGTTAACAAATTTTACAGGTTTTGAAAGTATTAGCATTAGGGTTGGTAACTATTAATTTAATTGTAGATTAATTTATAGTTTGTTGGGTTTTTTTGTGTCCCATAACCTTGTGGTCGTAGGGGGTTCTAATGTTTCCATTAGAACTTTCTCGGGGCTTGGTAGACCTTGGTGGCGCCCATCTCCTCTCCAGGTCAGCCGAGGACTTTTTAGCGATAGTCATTCATCATTCTTATTGTGGCTTGCGTTAGTTCGATCCCACGCCCCTCAGCTTGTGAGGCGAGCGCACTGTTGACTTCGCTATTAATAGTTAATTTTGATTAAATGAAAAAATTCTAAAATTTTAGTAATGGACATGTGCGCTTTATTCAATACAATAGCACTGCTTTTTTCTTGTTCAAATGTCATCAGATAACCAACTACGCAAACATACCAGTATATTAGAAGTACGTAGTACAAATGATGAGTGTTACCTATTGGCAGAGCTAAATAAATGCAATAAAATTCGCATTTCAATTAATTATACATGTAATTTTATAAAGTAATCGTTAAAAAAAATAATGACCAAACAATAATTACCACAGCCCTAATTGGCATTCATTATAAAAAATTATCTGTGAAAAGAATCTGTCACACTGTTTTTAACAAATCTTATAATCCATGAATTGTGCACTTTAGATCTTCTCTTGAATCTGGACTTGACAAAGCTGATGAAGACATGCAGCTCATATCTGAGGAAGACAGAGAGCTCCTGTCCATGTATCAGCACAGCTTTGATGATGAGAAAGTAGACACCGGTCTAATCACAAGCCTGATTCATAAAATCCACTCTTCTGAAGGAGATGGTGAGGGATAGAAACAAAAAGTTAATTATTAAACATAGTGCATGTGTGCTTATTATTTGATTTAAAATTTTATTTTGAAAGAATGAGCTAAAGGCTTTTAATGAATGATAGCCAGCATTAATAGGACCATATTCAATGTTCAATCCAGGTGCAATATTGGTGTTTCTACCTGGATATGATGATATTGTAAACCTCAAAACTGCAATATCTGAGGATCGGCTCTTTGAAAATGCAAGGTATTATTTAAAATCAAGAAATTAATTATTTTATAGAAGATGTAAATTGATGTTTTTGGTATAGTTGACAATAATAACAATGTATTCTTATTTCCCATAAATTCTCTATTTTTTTCTCCTCAGATATGTGATTTATATTCTTCACTCAGCTCTTCAGCATTCTGATCAGAAAAGAATTTTTAAAAATCCCCCAAATGGTGTCAGAAAAATTGTAAGTTTATTATCTCTTATGGTGAAAAAATTATGCTATTTGCTATTGAAACTCAAGCTAGATAAAATAATGTAAAATACTTTCAATAGTAGCTGATTTAACATTTAAAGATATAACAAATACTAAAACATTCTTTCATTTCAAGCTTATATTTGTTATTATTGTTTCAGATTTTATCAACCAACATTGCAGAGACTTCCATCACAATAAACGATGTTGTCTATGTTGTAGATTCAGGGAAAGTCAAAGAGGTAAAACACTTGTTTGTGTATGTATTCTAATCGCCCTTCCTTGTCTTAGTCTGAGTTCCTCACACTCAGAATATCACTGCTTCATTTCAACCTTCTTGAGGTTAATTTTCAATTTGTCCTGGAACAAAACTTAAACCACGCGTGACCCCTTTGCTCTTTTACCCTAGTAACCCATATGTACTTATTACAAATATGTATGTTTGTTTATTGCATATCTCTGTTTTGTCCATTTCTATGTTTACATTTTCCCAAATTATAAAAGCTCATAACAAGGTTAAAGCTTGTTCTGTTTTTTTAAATATTTTTAAAATATTTTATTTAGAAAACTTATGATGCATTAACGTCACTAACTGCCCTGAAAAGCAACTGGATCTCTAAAGCAAGTGCTTTGCAAAGGAAAGGAAGGTAATCAAGCTTATTTTTCAGTTATGAGATTTAGATTTTTTAGCATAAAAAATATAATGTAGACTCAAAAATGTCTACTTGGCAATAACTCTTAATAATTTTCCGTTAGAGCTGGGAGATGTCAGCCAGGAAAGTGTTATCACTTATTTAGCAGATCAAGATACATGCACCTGCAGGATTATCAAACCCCTGAGATTCTTCGCTTACCATTGCAGGTAGATTTACTGCTATTTTTTTTTTAAGTCACTAATTTTTTAGGTAATTTTATTTTAAAAAGTGTTGTTGTTTCAAATTAAAATACTGAAACATTAAAAGCTATATATACATCTGTTAAAAGAGTAGTTTTTTGGAATACACCATATCATGGTGATTTGGATGCATTCCCTAAAACCTATTTTTAAATAACCAACTCTGAAACCACTTCAAAGTATCTTAAAATTAAAACTTAAGACTGCAATTTCAAATGTCAGTTTTTCTTAAAATCTTCATTCAACATGCATTTAAAACTAAATGATTTTATTTGAAGGAAAAAAATGTATAGATAATAAAGACAAATTTTCAGAGATTAATAACAATTTTTGCCCATTTATTTATAAATATATCAACAAAAGCTACTAAAATATTCTCCTTGTTTATAGATCTATTATATTCTTTAAACTTTTTTATAGTTTGAACACCATATTCTTGTCAGTTAGGCTAATCACTATAACTTTTTATCATTTTATTTATTGTAGATATATAAATCTGACACTGAATAAAGTATCTTTTTTTTTTCTCTTGTTATCTTTTTTAATGAGTTTAACATAATTTTGTTTAACAGGAGTTGTGCCTCCATACCAAGTTACTAGCACCTGAAATGGAATCTATAGTGGATTTTTTAAGCAAGTGTCCTCAGGCACCTCCCACTTTGGTGATTCGCAATGCAGTTTTGGCATTAAAGGTAAAACTTTTTTCATATTCAACTTTTTTTTCCAAACGTAACTTAAAATTTAGTATAATCTTGCTTGGAATATTTTATTTTAGAACTGATTTTTTTCTGGCCATCTGTCAAGGTATTTGAATCACTTGGTCTCGTGTGAAGGTCTTGAGATTTTGAGTTGTGAGTAATAGCTTTAGTTTATCTCAGGTTGTCAATGGTTGTGCAAATAGAATCATAACAAGTAGTGTGTGTCTATAGTGTAAGAGGAATATTTAGTTAAATTGAGTTCTCATGTGTCAATATTGCTATGTAGGGACAGTGCTCTTGGTTAATTCATAGTGTCCACCCTTGATATTAAAAAGTTTTGTTTTTTAATGTGTAATTTGCACTTAATTTGTACAAAACTTAAACATTGATTAATAGAGAATATGGATGTCAAAATTTTTTTTTTTAAACTTATTGTTAGTGTTAGGTTACATTTATGGAAGTATTTAAGTAATTAATAAAAAGGGGGGGGGGGGGGGAGTAGATGGGCTGGCCACAACCACTGATCTGTGGTAACAACATAAGATAGTACATTTATGTGATGTCAATTACCATACATACTCGTTCTAAAGCCGACCTTTTTAGGAGAAAATCTATGGTAAAATGTTTAGGGTTGGCTTTCAAACAGGTCATAGAAGATTTATGCGTGTACATTAAATATTGGTGTTGTTTTTGTAGATCGTAAGGTCATTTTCTACATTCTACAAGATTCGACTGCTCTACCAGAAGCTATAAAATATCTTTAAACATCTGCACTTACCTTATCTATTCATTTTATTATTTTTTCTTTATTTTTTTAATAAATTGTTTTACAAATTTGTTAACAATCATAATGACCAATTTAGCTTGTATATTTTAAAAAATGTGTACCATTTTGTTTACGCTGTCCTATTATTTTTTGGGTCGGCCTATGAGCGGGTTACACACTTTTTATACTATTGTCTTCCCAAAGAGTGGGGGTCAGCCTATGAACGAACGGGCTATAGAATGAGTATATACTGTAATATTTCATTTCTGCAATATATGTGCACAGAATTAAATGCCAGTATCCTTATAAAATAAAAATTTTCCTTCCAGCAAATTGATGCCCTTGATCCTTTTGAAGATATGACAGAACTGGGCCAACACCTGGCTGACCTACCTATAGAACCCAGACTTGGAAAGATTGTTCTCTACTCTGTTGTGTTGAAATGTTTAGACCCAGTGCTTACAATTGTCTGCACTCTGGCATTTAAGGAGCCATGTAAGTGCTAGTCATGTTGTCAAAGTTTAAAATGACATGTAGGCTGAATCTAGCCCTTAGTTTTGTTGAGTCAAATGAATATTATTTCTAATGTAAAAACTTTTTAAAGAAATAAGTACATTTAAAAAAAATATTTTTCAATGTGGGGTTTTATCAACTAAATGAAATCAAGAATATTCTTGATTTGTTGAAATTAGTACAAATAATAAGTAATTTTGTAATCAAAAAGTTCTACTTCACTCTGGTGTGAAAGTTCATGCAATAAATTGAAGGTGTTATCTTCCAGTTATAATCCCCGCCTTGCCATCAGAAAGAAGATCTGTCATGGGGAAGCGAAGAAGATTTGCCGAGGAAACATACAGTGACCATATGGTGTTCTTACGTGCTTTTCAGGTTTGACTTATTTGATTTTTCATTGATGCTCTTTACATTAATGTATTTCATCCTACTCATATCTGTAGCACAAAAAAAAATATATAGCTCCCCCACCAAATTTAAGTATAATAATTTAAATAAGTAAAATAAAATAAAAAAATTTTTAAATATTAGAAAATTTGATTTACTTCCATTTTATTTTTAAAGCTAACAATGTTGTTCTGGTAGGTAGCAGTCCAACTAAATTTTTTGTATCTTTTCTCTCGATCCAGGCATGGCAAAAAGCAAGAGCTGAAGGTTGGGAAAGAGCTTTTTGTGACAAGAACTTTATTTCTTCTTCAACAATGGAAATGCTACTAGGAATGAGGTAAGTATGCTATAATGTGCTTGATGTTTGATCATAATTCTCTAGGTAAAAAAGTATAAGGCAAATAATTTATCTTATACTCTTGTAATTGTAATTAAATTGGAAATAATAATTAATGTAATATTTGTTATTGGTTGTTTTATTTTTGGATATAGAAATATTGATGTAATAAATCTGTAACGTATAAGAGGGGGTTAAAAAATCAAAAAGTGAAAACAATGTTCACTGGTATCCATCAGGCCTTGAGAGAGGATTGGGGTAGCACTATTTGGGATTATAATGAATTTTGCTACTAGAATGCATGCTTTTTTTATCCACAGTTTTCAATTTTTGGCAATTTATTTCTGGTGTTTCAGATTTAAGAAAAAATGTTGAAACAAAAAACCTAAATTAAAAGAATTTTCAGATATTTTAGTGTCTTAAAATATTCTTTTTGTCACTAAATCTCACACTAACAAGGATTGGATAATTTTATTAGCTTATGTGCACCAGCATTTCATCATAGGTTTTGTGCTTTTGGGATATGAATGTTTTAAATTGAATGCATTTATATATATATATGTATTACTATAATATGAAGCCCTGTGAGCCCAGCTGCTTGCTGAGGTACAATACTATATGAGCTCTTAAATGATCAGTAATAGTAACTATTTCAATGTTCTGCATACAAGGATGCAACTGCTGGCACAACTGAGAGCATCTGGCTTCTTACGAGCTCGTGGAGCTGGAGACATACGTGATTTGAACACCAATTCTGACAACTGGGCTCTTGTCAAGGCTTGTCTGTTAGCCGGCACGTATCCTAACATTATTCAACGGGATGAAGACAATGCTCTGTGTACAATGTAAGAGACAAATTTATACAGTATAATTTGTTCAAGCTTCCATTTAGACTTAACTTTACTCAACAAGCCTAAAATAAGAATCTGTTAATAAGTGTAGATAGATTTCAACTTACTATAAATTTTAAACATGCACTCAATTAATAGTGTCCAAATATAATACAAGAATTCAGTAATTAATCTTTGCTCTTGTAAATTTTCATTTTTTTTAAATGGTAAAATAATCAGTTTAAGAAAGTAAATAAGTCACAGTACATTCAATAAGTTCCAAATATTTGATAACCTTATCATGTTTCTTATTATTTTGTTATTGCATAAAAGCTTAAGCAGGGATGGTAGTTTTTTTAAGAGGCCTTATTTTCTTTATGTCCAGCACTGAGAGGAATGTGAGATTCCACAGCAGCTCTGTGCTACAGCCCGTGACATCAGTCACCAGCATGCATCCAGTTAAATCTCTCAAGAAGGTCATCAAATCCCTGCCATCCAAGTGGATCATCTATGAAGAAATGTCTCGCTTCCAGAGGGTCTCACTTGCCAAGTACTGCACCTTGGTGTCTCCAGCAGCAGTATTTCTTTTTGGGGGTCACAGCAAAGTGACAACTGATGCCATAACTCAGCTGCCCTTCCCAAGAGCAGGTAATTTTGATAACTTTGTGGTTTCCCATGCTTCCACCACCTGATTCTCTAGGTATGAAACACCATAAAGTATTTTAAATTACATTATTCCATATCATTTGGTATATTCATATTATTATATGGGGGGGGGATATATTTATACTTACAGAAATCTAATTTCTATTGAGCATTATCATTTATTCCAAATGTTCATTTTGCAACTATTCACTTTTAATCAAATAAAGGGAAATAATATTTTTGTTTAACTTTCCAACTTGTAAGAGAAACAATTCTCAATTTTAAATTCTATTTCATTTTATCTAGTTTTAATGAATTGTTTGAACTAAGGAAATAATGTTTTGCTGCTTCTGTTGATGAAGATTCAGATTCTGATGAGGAAATGAATAAAAAATCTAACCAGGAAAGCACTCAGGCTTCTGAAATGTTTGTTAAACTGGATGACTGGATTGGTTTTGATTTTGAATCCCATGGGGTAGGTAATTTGAATGAACCAACGATACCTCTCTAACCAGAACTTTCTTTTAAGAGTACACATTTTTATTTCCACATAAGAAAATATTAATAATCAGATGTAAACATTATAGTTCACTAACCTAGGAAATAAACAATTTAAAAAAAAAAAAAATTTGATTCTAGCTATGATGCTATGATAACTATCAATTATTTTTAAGAGCTTTTTTTTTTCCAAAATGACTTGAAAAAAATCTTGAACTAAATTTAAATGCTTGAAAAATATCATTCACTCCAAGGATGCAAAAGCAGCTGTTCTGTTTAGAATGAAGTGGCATAGCTTGTTTTTGAATCGTATGAGACACCCCACCAGAGCCTGGACCCAAGTGGAAGAGGTATTTTGGTTATAAATAACTACTCAGTTTCTGAAAGGTAATCTAAATAAACATAAAAAAAGTACAATTTAAGGTGGGAAAAGAACAAAATTACAGCCAACTAAATTAACATCATGCTTTTAAAGAAAGAAAAGAAATTTTAATCCATTTTTTCAGGCTGTGCTCCAGGCAGTTTGTGCAGTGTTAACCAATGCAGAAAAAGCTATTGGCTTGGAAAACCCTGTGGGAGTAGGACAAAGACCTAGAGCCATTGGTCTGTATGTCTGTTCTACTGGTAGTATTGCATGACTTAACACTGACTGATAAAGTATAAGATTTCTATCACTTTGGTTTGGTTTTTTGTGGGGGGGGGGGGGCATTTATGTGGCTTGCATTTCAGTCTCAACAGGGAATGCTAAACTTTTTGCTTCCCTCTTCAAGTCAAAATAACATATTTCCCCTATCCCCTGATTAAAAAGTGCAAGTAATAATAGAAATAAGCATTATCTTCTTGCTCATCCCAGAGTTTCAAGGATTCTGACACTCTAGTTAAGTACAAGCTGTCACATGTTTTCTGAAAAAGCTGATTAATGTCACTTGCATGATTTTTCGTATTGTCTCATGTATGTAGTAATTTTGTGATTGTTGTGTTGTTGTTTTTTAATATTAAAATTCTAGTTACGAAAATTTAAATATTAACATTTAGAACCATTAATGGGAGCTGGATTTGAGGACTACTATGGCAGGCCAGGAAGTGGTGGAAGTGGCGGCAACGGAGGAGGCTACCAACAGCAGCACCATCACCAACAGCAGCAGCACCATCACCAACAGCAGCAGCATCACCAACCACAGTACCAGCCACAGCAGCACATGTATAAAAATAGTGGTGTTGGCAGAGGCTACAATAATCAGCAACAGCGCAACTACCAAGGATATAATAGTAATATAGATCACCATTTTTTTCTTAAGTTTTTCAGAAATTTAATTTTGGTGTAGCACATTTGTGCAGTACAAAGGCAACTCCTAAAAGGACAACCCCTTTACTTGAGATTTTATGCATCAATAAAAGTTTGCAGAGATTGACAAAATTGGGGAATGGAAGTAGCACTAATAAAATTTCTTTTAAAGATAATATGTGTGTGTTAAGACATATTTAATCAAGAAACTTAAGTATGTTGTAAGCTTCATTATCTCAACTCTAAATAATATTGATTGTTTACCTTTTTTATTGAAAAAAAAGGGGGGGAGGAAATTAAATATATAAATGTCTTACAACTTTCCATTCATTAAATTCTCTGATTCAATCCTCTGATGAAATACCTAGAAATATCAATTTGCATGTAATTTTTTATATTAATTTCAGATTTTATTACAATAGATTTAACTAAGACTGTCATTTAAAATGGAGTTCTCATTAGAGTTATCTCTCATTTTAAGCAAAACTTCCTTTTGTTTTATTTTATTCAGCTTCTCTGAGCAATAAGACATTTCAGTATGAGCATAGTTGGTTTTTTTTGTCTATATTTTTTAATCAATTTCTAAAATGGGTGACATTCTTAACAGATGTGTTAACTTTTTTATTTTCAGACTTATTACTTATTTAAAGGCAAGTTTTTAGTATCAAAGTCAATACAAGAAATGTGTTAAAAAATCTTGTTAAAAAAGTTTAAAGAATAAAGTTTAAACTAAAGCTTCAATAATTATTAAAATATTTTCGTCTAATTTTATAAAGGAAGTGTTCAGCCTTCTGGGGGAGCAAAGAGTGAAAGCAACACCTCAACCCCTTATGACTCACCTCAATCAGAATCACCTGTCCTGCCAACGTCCGGCGGCCCAGCTTCACCACATGCCACAGCCAGTGCTGGGAGACACAAAGACGGCAGATACTTTTTGATGAGATGCAACAGCCAGAAAGTGGTTGATGTTTCAGAGAGTAAAGGGATCTGGGCGACATCTGTGTCCAATGAGGCTAAGCTGAACAGAGCTTTTGGAGTAGGTTTTATAACAATAAATGATTACACCTTAATGTACTTACTTTGGATAATATAATTATATGTTTTCATTAATTTTTTATTATGTTTATTCTTAAAGAACTACACATGTCTTTCATCCCTTTAAAGCTTCACTCTTTCAACTTCACTTACCACAAGAAATTTTATTGATTTAAATTCTATTTGGTTTATATTTATTTATTTTTTTTCAGTCTGGTAAACCTGTGTACTTAATTTTTTCTGTCCCTGGGAATGCCAACTTTCAAGGCTATGCCAGAATGACATCACCTATCAGTAAGAACAGATCCCCTGATTTCCCTGGCTCAGGACTCTCAGGGACTTTCAGTCTTGAGTGGATGAAAAGGTGAAGATTAAACATTCATTGCTTAAACTTTTCTTGTGTTGAATGATGATCAATAATAAATATTATGGCTGCATTTTAAAAATATTATCTGCTGAGTGTTTAAATTTTTGTTATATTTCATTGATAGGGCTACTCTACCATTTAGTAACACAAATTTCCTGAATAATCCTTGGAATGAAGGCAGACGAGTTCATGCTGGACGAGATGGTCAGGTATGGAATTTAACATATGGGGTTTAAAAGATTATATTCAATTCTCATATTTGCATTTTCTATCTGAGCTGTGAACATTATTCAACCAGCCTTTATGAACTGGGAAAAAAAGGCAACTGTGTCAATTGGTAAGCCTCAACTCTTAATGTGCCATAAGGTTTTCGGAAAACTTCCGCCTCAGTGCCGTAAGAATTTCCCGAATTGCGATAAACTAGTTATGAAATGTTAAAAATTGCGTAAAATCCATTTATATTATTATTGTCACACTGACTTCATCTTTTAGGATAAGAATGGTTATTTTATGTTTTCTAAAGACTGTTTTGAGTTTAAAACTATTTTTACCTGTAGTTTTGTACTATTATTTTAGTAATAAAAGTATATCAAAATCGTATCTTCTAAAAAAAAATTGTGAAAACTTCTCGAATCGAGCTATAACACTAGTGAGGGAAACAGCCGCTGTTGCCGTAAGTCAAAAACATTATTTTTCACGCACTGAAGAGTTTTTATTTTCTGTAATTTCGTTTCTAAAGAGAGTTCTATCGAGTAGCGCATTATCGCGCTTTGACACATTAAGAGTTAATTAGGCAAAAGTTAATTGTTTCTCCATATTCATATTGTAAACTTTGAGGGGAAAAAATAGCAAAGAAATCAAGAGATACTTTATTTATTTCACTTATGATTTCAATAAATGTTTGTTGATTAAAAAATGAAGAACAAAGATTTCAATTCACTTTTAAAAATTATCAACTTGTCTTTATCATTATTGGCACCATGCTGCACAAAAAGATTTGAGAGAATTCACCCCCAAGACTTTAAAAGTTAAATAAATTATATTTTTTCATTATCATTGGCTAATCAAGGTTTTAATTAATCTACAGGAGATAGAACCAAAAACTGGCATGGAGTTGCTAAGGCTGTGGGATACCTTGCCATTAATACGTCCACCGTCTGCAGGCAAGAGGAAACCAAGCAGCCAGCAGAACCAGAGGCCGCAGCAAAAACAGCAACAGGGCAGGAAAGACAAACCCAGCGGTGCCAGGTCTGAAAGTTCATGTGCCAGCGAGGACCACAGTGATAATGGGAGGGACAGAAGTGAGGTCTCCCAGTCCAGCCCGAGCCCTGCCCTTTCCACCAACACAACCCACAGCTCCAACAGCAGCGCAAGCAGCCCAGCTCACTGTCACGACGGCGCGCCACTCACCCAGCCAGGCTCGGCACAGGCCCAGGAGGGTCTGCAAAGTCAGAGCTCAACAGGTTGTTACCCTGGCAGCTACCAGCAGCATGGTGGATATGTTCAGCCCAGCGTGAGCCCACCAGGGATCAGCTCTCTGCTGGCAACTCAGCCAGGGGGAATTAATTCACCCCCCGGACCCAACTCTGGGCTTTCTCCTGTGATGATCCTGCAGAGGAGCGCTGTTGGCTCAGGCCAGCAGCCCCAACTGCCCCCTCAATATTACCCAGGTGTATAGACGTATATCTTACTGTGTGAAGTATGATTTTAACAGAGACACAATAGGACATTGGACTATTTTGTTATAGTGTTATATTTTAGAGGCATTATATAAGCAGACAGTGACAGAATCAAAGTAAGAGGCTGAATTAGTGTGATTGGTGGTCAGTCCATAATTAAGAAGTACAGCAATTAATTGTAATTTACTCTGCCATAAGAGTGATTGAGGGGATAGTATTTTTGATTTTATTAAAGAATTAGTAACATAAGTTGCTGACCTTGTATTTCTAGTTTTGATCAATTATTCTTTTTATTTATGTTTCTGAGACACAATTTTTTTAAAGATGTAATTTTAAGTACTTTTAACTCACTTTGATCACTAAATTCCTTGTATGTATTTATCAATGTCACTTCAATGCTTTAATACAATGATTACTATATATTGTTTTACACAATCACTTTATAGCACCAAAAACCAATAATATTTCAATTGTCTGTCAGGGGTTCTAAAAATTGTAGCCATCTCCCACCATTTTTTTACTATAAAACCATACCTTATACTCTCTGTTGTAATCACCCAAAAGGTGTTTTTCATGAAAGCAACAAGCACATTTCTGAAAGGAACATGATAACATACTGCAAATTGAGTTTTAATGAAATCCAACTTTTAAATAAAGTATAAAGAAGCTTTTTTACTTTAATTAGTTCAGTGAAGTATTGATTTACTTGACCTATAAACATAGCTATGGTAATTCCTTACTTCGACACATTTTATTTTTTAGAGCAAACAAGTGAAAATAACTTAACTTTTACTAGTTTAGGGCCGTCCATAAAGTACGTCACGCTCCAGAGGGGAGAAGGGGGTGTAAGAAAGTGTGACAGGGGGGAGGGGGTTCCGGGCATGTGTGACGTCACAGTGTTTTATGTTAAATTTTAATTATTTTGTTAATAAAAAATATATTTTTGTACGAAAGTGTGACGTACTTTGGGGGGGGGGGTGTCCGAGATTTGTGACAGTGAGGAGAGGGGGGAGTTAAAAATTGTCAAAAATAGCGTGATGTACTGTATGGACGGCCCCTTTAAACACTTAAATAAAATAATTTAAAATGTATTTAACACTTTACAATTAATTTTTCGTGTGTTTTGTTGAGTTTAAAGTGGTTTTTAAAATGAGACCAACAGCAACAATGTACCAAAAGACAGTGAAATGTACAAATTTATTTTTATTTTGTACAAATCGTATAGTAGTACTTTTACTTCAACAGAAATATACTGTTTTTTTTTTTTTTGAATGACTTAAAAAATAAAATTCATTGAAATAAGGAATTACCCACAGCTATTTCTAAATAAAGTTTGTGATTAGCTTATGCTCTTACCAATTACAAATTAAACTTAAATTGTCATTGTATTTTATGGGTAGGCTTAAAAAATGATGCAGTTTCTTTGAAGGCTGGTTCAAGATGTTCATAAAAATAACCAAAGACAACTGCAAATCAGAATTTCAGTTAAATTTGTTACTAAAGCAGCTCAAAAAATTGTATGTCAAATATGAGGAACAAAATTGCAGTAACTGTTTTCATCAAATTATCTGTCACCAAACTTTTGTGCAACTACACTACCTTCCTTTGTTAAATTATGTTTGTATAATTCTAAATTAAGAAGACTAATAAACTTTCTTTAAATAGAGTCATTAAATTAAAAAAAAATAATGAATTGAGCATTGCCTTTTATACATTTAAAAATATGAATTGTTCTCTGAAAATCTAGCATCAATTGTAGTCAGTAATATTACTTTCACAATTTATTTCTACCTCCAGGGTTTGTGTTCAAAAATGTTGCAAGCTCCTTTTTAAAATCCAATCTCTACTTTAGAACTATAATTTCATTATTTGTAACTTAGTAAATATTCTCTTGATGTCTTTTAAATGAATAATTTTACACAATTATGTCAAAGTTTGTATAATTTAAATTAAAATTATAATTTCTGAAATGTCCCACTGCTTCCCCCTTAACAAGTCCCAGCACTGCCCCTAAATCTCTTGAACATTTCACTATTCCCAAGACATCTTACCAAAGCCCTTGTGACATACAACCTTCCCACCAGGGAAGGGCCACCCATTAATGAGTATGAGAACCATTGGTCTATGTGATTCTTTAAGATTAAAAAAAGAATGGGAGGCAATTATTGTATTCCTATTTTTCAAAAAAAACCTTGATGGTGAGGTATATCATTGTTGAACCATATCTATTATATCTAATATTATGGTAACAAACCACTTAATATTGATTGTGATTTTTTTATTTTCTCTGAGTAAACATTTGAGTAAACTGTGTTTTTTCACACCTCCACCATGTTCATAAATCTAAATTTTAAAAACAATATTTTGCAATAAAAAACGCCTACAGACAAGAAAATAAAATAGCCCATCAGTATTTATTTCACTTATTTCTCTAAAGTTATTAACCAAAGCTTATAAATAATAAAATAGCTCAAGATAATTTACACCACCACTATTTGTTTACCCCATTATGCAATAATCTTCTGTTTAGGAGTGTCTGTAGCAGATAAGATACAAGATATTTAGAACAGCAAGAAAATTAAATCGATGGTAGCCATGTCAAATAATAATTCTTGTTAAAAAATTTGCATGAGCACTGTATTGCACAGAAGCAAATAAAATGCAAGGTATGCTTTTTTTTCCACATTTTGAAGAAAATTATTCAAGAGGTTTAATTTAACAATCTTCATTTCTGTGTGAGAAGATAAGATTCTTTAATTGCTTCAAATAAATGAAAATATTTTATGATTTCTCTTACAGTTTGGATATTGATTTTTAGCATATAAATTAATTGATAAATTAATCACTACAATATCTTACAATTTAAAAAAATACATTTCATTCACCAGGGCATTATTTAAAAATATGTGCAATTGCCCAGCCATTTCATAAAGCATCTGTCTTGCTTTCTCTAAATATTTATTCACTTACAGTTAAATTTTAGACCATTCCTTAAAACAACTAAATGATATTTGCTTATATTTGGAAACTTTCTTTCTTTACTTGTAAGCTGATGAATTTTGCAGTTGATAATAATATTTAGGGACAAAAAAAATAAAATTAGTGCACACAAATATTTGAAAAATTTTAATTTATAGCAGTTGATGTTCTAAAGAGACAGATGCAAATGTTATGCATTAAAATGCTTTAGTGATATTTTTAATGATTTCGATTTATGTGAAAATTGATGTTAATGTTAATTCATTTAGACAAATAAAAAAATTAACATGGTTATAGAGTGAAATAACATTTTTTATTACAGAATTTTTCATACTGCCACAATGTGTCCATATAAAAACTCAATCATTTACAATAGTTTTATTACAGTTTAAGATGAATTTTAAGGTAATTAAAGATTTTAAAAATATGTTTCAATGTCTTATTTGTTTCACATGAGGTTTGAATAAAAACAAGTTTTATAAAATTACATTGTGTTTAATTAACATTGTTATCAACTTTTTAAAAATACTTGTTTGTCATGCATATAAATTAAAATGTATAAAGTCCCTATGATTATTGTACTAATCAAAACCATTTTAAAACTTTAACTAACTATAATAAGAGGATAAAAATTATTTTTTAACAAAGTATGTAACTAATTACTCTAAGTATGTACTACAATGAAATATAGAAACAATTAAATTTTTTAAATGATGAAACATAGCACACCTTATGGGATGAACCTAAATTCACAACTTGCATAATCTCATTGTCTTTCACATCTATAAAATCACAACCAAAAAGTACTCTCAAATGACTCTCAAAATATGTTCACAAATTTTTTAATGAATAAAATTTAAATTCTCTATTATTTTATTGTCTATTACTCTCAGTGTCAATATCACCATCAGTGTTGAACTGTTCTGCTGTAAGTGTATATGAAGCCTTGAGTCCCACCACACCACAGTCATCAATTGTAATAGTTCGTAAGGGTATGTTGTTTTGGCCTGTTTCCTCCTGTCCTATTTTTTTAACAACATCCTGAAACATAAATTAAGGGTTGAGTATACCTGATTTTTAATCTCAAACATGGTTTGTTTTACTTAACGATTTAATAGAATCGCATCTTACAACTTATGACCATTACTTCTGAAAGAAGTGCTAAGAATTAAATCTAACGTATCCTGAGTTTTTAAAAAAATAAGTATTAAAAGAATGCGACCTTTCCAGGTCTGGCCTAAACTCAATTAATAAAAAAATTCAAATAACTTGTTAGGAATTGTTTACTAATTGATTCACTTGTCAACCTATTTGGATATTTTTATCCTTCCAATAAAATTTACTACTTACCATTCCGCTAATGACTTTTCCAAAGAGCACATGACTTCCATCAAGCCATCTAGCAGAGCGGAGAAGAATGTAGAATTGTGAACCGTTTGTGTCTGGTCCAAAGTTGGCCATGCCAATCCAACCTGCATTGCTGTGGCTAATAGCAAAACTCTCATCCTGAAAACTGGTTCCGTAAATACTGTCCCCTGAAAACAGTGATTTGTAGTGTATTAAGCAATGTACTTATGTGCCTTGGATGTACCAAATTGAAACTTTTTTTTATAAGCTTTAATGAGAGTAAAATTGAATTATTGAGATTTCAAACTGTACCATAAAATTAAGAGTCTGTCATGGGTTTAGATATTTAAGCTGCAATTATAATTTTTTTTTATCAACTGAGAATAATTTCTTTCAAACAAATGAGATGATGTACCTAATTATAAATTATGTACTCACCACTGGTACTTTTTGTGGCTACCTCCCCTAGCTGAATCATGAAATCCCGAACAATGACCTGAACTTTGCTTCCTTTGTAGTTCAAAGTGTTCTGCGGAGCAGGGGAGACAAGCATGTCATTGACGCTCACTATTTGCTCTATCATTTGTGACGACGGGGTTGTGGTGTATAAGAAATGTGACGTCACATCAAAAAAACGCGCTACTTTAAAAATAAGTTCCACTTAAAAATGTGTTTGCCTTCAATGTATTTAATGACGCTTTCAATGGCTTAAAACGTATACGTATTTTGACATTTGAGTGCAGACTTAATTAATTACAATTTAAATTATTTTAAACGACCAAAAAAAAAAAAGGTTTTCCGCTAGAAAATTCCACTTTTAGTCAAAGATCTGTGGCGTCATTTTGAAGGGGAGGGCTAAATTTTTGTGACGAAGTGTGAGGGGGGTGGTAAAAAAATTCGTCTAAAATCGCCTGATGCCATGTATGGACGACCCCATTGAACTATCCAATCTACAATATATGCATAGAAAATTATATTGTTTGTACAAGTTAAAGACCACGATTGATCAAATGACAAGTGTGCTCCTAGGGGTGGGTGGGGCGGGTCGACTACGTTCATCTCATTCATTGAAGCTTCACACGTTCGACACGCAACATTAACGAAAGCAGAGGTATATTCTTAAGAAGTGTGTGTGTGTGTGGGGGGGGGGGTAATAAACCACGTGTTACACAGCACGGTCCACATAACCCGTAGGAAATAGTGAGCCTTCTTGTAGCGCTTTACTCCATGGCGATATCAGTCACAGCTGTAGTCAATATTTAACAACTCTTAAGATTTGCCATTGATTCTGCTACAGCGTGTTACCATCGTGTTGGAGGCTCAGCCTGAAGGCAGTGCCCTTGTTGAGCTCTCAGTGATATTTGAAAATCTCATCACAGCATAATTTGCCTATCAATATCAACAGCGAATAGTTGTTTTTTTGTTGTTTTGTTTGGGGGTTTTTTTGTCCCCCCCCCCCCCCACACAAAATGTAGGCTATTAAATAAATGTTTGTTATAGCTTGATTTGAGGGGACATAACAAATAGATGTTGGTAATTATTAACAACGCTCAACCCGTTATGGCCATGGGGGCGCCTTCCGATAGCGGTTGGCTCGTGAGTAAAGTCGAGTGGGGGGGGTGTCATGCAACCCTAATATGTCTATCATTTATTAATTTTTGTTCTAATAATCCATTTCGATTTGGGCTCCTCGATTGTGACTTTTACCGTGAACGCAGCTTTTTGGCTATCAGGGCCATATTTTTATAATGAAAATATATCAGTTACGGCTAGCTTACCCTGCCTCTCCTGTACCCTTTGGCCAGTGAGATGAAGTTGAGACACGTTATCGGGGTCAGCTTGCCGAAACAAGCGATGGTCACCCGACCGACGTAATCGTCGTCTTCACCGTAATAATCTTTGATCTTCAAGTCCATCCACACCTCTTCGGTGACTGTTAATCTGACAACATAAAAAAGTAAACAGCACAAGGCCACACACAAGTTATAACGCCAAAACGCAAGATGGCTCCTTTCAGCTTGTAGATATATCTTCTTGTCAGGGAATAAGTTGAAAATTAATGTATAATTTATTGTTTGCGTAGAGTGAGGAGAACGATGAGGAAATGTTTAAATTTAAACTTGGTCTTGGGTCTACAAAATTTAAACTTTTTAAAAAAATCTTAACACAGGGAAGAACGTTAAAATCTTTAAATACTAAAAGTCGTGGCAGCTACTTAAGGTTAACAGATGCCATCAGAAATAGAAATAAGATAAGAAAAATGTTTATACGCTGTTTTTCCCCACAAAGCTTTATTTTGTTTTTTATTATTATTATTTTATTTTTTTTGAGAGCATTATTTTTTCTCTAATGAGTTGAATAGAGTAATAGTTTGTAGGGACCGTAGTATTATTTCGTGATCATCGATATTTCTCCTTAGGGGCCGTCCATAAAGTACGTCACGCTCCAGAGTAAAGGGGGTGAGTGTGTAAGAACGTGTGACGGTGTGTGACGGGGGGGGGGGGGGGGGGGGGGGGTGTCCGGCCAAGTGTGACATCACGGTGTTTTATATAACATTTTAATTATTTTGTTGTTTTTTTTTTAAATCGAAAGTGTGACGTTCTTTAGGGGGAGGGGGTCCAAGCTTTGTGACCGGAAGGGGGGGGGTAAAAATATCAAATAATAGCGTGACATACTTAATGGGCGTTTTGTGTTAAAATTATTTCACTGTATATTATTTACTTTTAAAAAGATTGCAACTGTATATAGCCTCTACTCACGTCTGTGGAGGTGGCGCAATCTCCTTCCCGCCGTAGATTTTTTTCTTATTCACCGGCTTGATATCAAAATCGTCAGTTTCGCTCGTCTCCTCGCCTGTCACGGCTACCATGAGGGCGATTAGCGTCACAACAAGAGGCCACAAGCGGACCGCGTACTCTGAGACCATTTCTTTAAAAACACTGCCAAAAAATGAAAGAAGTTGACATTCTTGTTTCCACCCAACACCCAAACCACAATTAACGCCACGAGTTAATATGAAAACAAGAGATTTGTTTTATGATTCAACATTTCTGAGAAACATGGGATCCTTGTTAACAATTCGTCGGTATTTGAAAATTGGTTAAGAGGTCAAAAAGGAAAAACAAAAACAACAAAAATCGGCAGTTATATTTGTGAAGTACAATAAATATATTATGCTTTATAAACTTTCTTATAACAACAGAAAATAATTGAATGCCTGCAAGCGAACCATATATTACTCTGCTAAAGTTTAATGCCGTTATCCCATAAGGCATACACCGAATATGCCACTTCACGCGCACAAACCGAAACAGACACTCGAGTTTTTCGACATATAGTTTAAAGTTCTGACATTTGTATGCAGGAAGGTAGAGCTATTTTCATAAACCTCTAAGAATAAGTTCATAAAATAACACCTACGAACCGGTTCAAAATATCTTTGACTTTAAGAAAAGTAACTCATGCAAGCCCAAGACACTGTTGTTTTAGAGCTGAGCTCCTCTGGCCACGAACGCAGAGCGCACATGTGCCCCCACGTTTCATACCCCCGCCCTCATTTTCAACGGTTGGCATCGATTTTAAGAGCACGCTACATGTACTAACGCCGACAGACGCATCGCAACCAAGCTAATCTCTCAACTCCTTAAACACAAATGTTACGTCCACCTCAAACCACAGAGAAACTCTCCCTCTGGGCGGCGAGTCAAACGATTTTTAAAAAAATAATAATAATAACATTCACATAATTTATGTAAACGCTGATCTTGAAAATTGGACTCCTCTGACATCGATTAGGCCTGAATAAGGTTGGCCTAAAGAGAAGCATAAACTTTGGTGTACTAATTCTAACCAGCAGTGACTAGACTTTTGGATGCCCCCTCCCCACCCAACAGTGAATAGTCATTGAGTGTGTTGCTTTGAGCGATATTTTAATTTTGACCCCCCCCCCCCACACACACACACACATTTCAAATTTTATTTTCATACGATAAAATAGTTTCCGGAATATAATAGATTATTTAGCATACTACTGTCGGTAGTACTTCATTACTCAACTCATTGTGCTATAGCTGAATTTGCTAAGCTTGTCAAAACTTGAAAGATACAGAAAGCAGGGGTTGAGAAGAGTACCAGATGCAAGATGTGACCAAGGCGGGAAACTTGCGTGGAATCTCTCATTTTCAAATCAAAATCAATTCTACTTTGAGTTCAAGTAAAAGAGATAACATTATTATTGTTATAAAATTATGTTATAATTATAAGCATTCAATTTCTTTATTTTATAAATATTTTAGAATATGAAGGCGCAAAACACATTATTTTAACACGCCAGCTTAAACGCCTTTTAACGCCGGAGGTGGGACTGGTGGAAGGTTTTAATTATAGCTAGATAAGTGCCAACCTGAGAAAGGCAAGATGTTGGCATTCCCCGCATTCGAAGAAAACTCGGCAGTTGTTTAAAAAATAAAAATACAGTCCCCCGAGAATCTCGGGTCGGATTATCCCCCACACCCTTTCCTGGTATGGTATAGCGTGGAGGAGCCAATTTAAAAATAATAATAATAATAAAACCATAGCAAATAGGGGCCGTCCATAAATGACGTCACGCACTTAAAACAAAAGGAGGGGGGGGGGCTAAAGGATTTGTGACGATGGTGAGGGGGGGGGGTAAAGAAATATGACGTCACATAAAAAAAGAGCAACTTAAAATAACATTTCCACTCCCCTAATTCATTGCTTGCGATTTATTTATTGAAGTTTTAAATAGCTTCGCGAGTCTTACGATGTGTACGGCTCACAAAATGTATCATATAAAAAATTTTAGCGTGAAATATTCACTGTGAAATACTTTTAACACGAAAATGCTTGAGAATTATCTGTCAAAGGGAAAATTACAAGGTTTTTTCATAAAACTTTTTCATCTGTACATGAAAGAAAAATCATAAAACACAAAAAAAAAAAAAAAAAAAAAAAAAAAAAAAAATGTAGGTTCTTCGAACGAATCAATGACAGGAAGTTAACGAGTCCTTGAAATACGGGTAACTTATTTAGAGAACCAGCTACGAGTTCAGATTTTCAAATGTGTATTTTTTTTTTAAATCTACCCCTCCCCTTTCTCATTCCTTCCTCCACTCCTATAGCGACCATGTTTTTAAAAAAAACAAAAACAGCGAACTGTCTAAAAAATGTTTACGAATTTTGTTCAAAGATAGATCTATAGACTAATAACAAAAAATGAGTAAACGTTTTATTGTTGTTGTTTTTAATCTGGACAAAACAAAGAGCTGAAATTAATTTGGGCTTGATTTAAATTTTAAAAGCTTAAGTTTTTTTTAGTAAATCTTTGGTGATGTCATAACTTTTACCACTCGGCCACAGGTGTCGACACGCCATGCTGGAAAACATTTAACAAACTCGCACCCTTTATTGTGTAGACATAGCAGAAAAAACTGATAATAATTTAAAATTATAATAAAACGTACACAGTTGTCATTACGTACATTTTATCAATTTAAAAAGTTATTACCGCCGCAAATGTTGCCTTTCAGCTGCGTGGTTGAAAGGCCGCGCAGCTCTCTGGTGGACACGGCGCAGTGGTTTATTATAATCGCGCAGCAAATTTTTCTAATTCTCAAATTTACCGTGTAGGTAAACCATGAAACTTTTGGAAATTCTTGAGCATACTCTCCCGACAATAATGGCATTCGTTCCATAAATTCCACTCATTGGGGGACGGGGACCCAAATGTTTTTTCTTATATTAGAATTAAACTCAACACTTTTTCTTTAATATACCGTGTCGTAAAATCATGAAACTTTTGGAATTTATTGAGCAGACTCTCCTGGCAATGATGGCGAAAAAAAATAATAAAATTCTCACTTATGTGGTGCCGGGGGCCCAAATGTACTTTTCCTTAAGTGGGCTATATTAACAAAATGCAGACAACGAAATACAATCACGTCTCAAGAAAGATTAGGTTTCTGATTATGTGGAAGCATGAAATTTTAGGAAATTGTTGAGTACACCCCCGCAGTGGTAACAGGTGAGCAAAAAATTAAATTATCACTTACTGGGAGCCGGGGGCCCAAATGTAGTTTTTTTTAAAATAAAACTAATATACGCTATATAAATACTGAAAATCCCCAATTCGACTATTTCCCGTGTAGGTAGAAGAATGAAACTTTTGGAAGTTGTTAAGTACGCTCTTCTAACGCTAATGGCAATAAATTCCCACTCATGGGGTCCAGGGGCACAAAAAGTGTTTTTCTCGTTATCTGAGATATATAAAAATCACTAATTCTCCTATTTCCCGTGTAGGTAGAAGCATGAAACTTCGGCAAGTTGTTGAGTACACTTCTGCGATGGTAACAGGCGAAAAAATATTTATAACACTTATAGGGAGCCTGGTGCCCAAATATAGTGTTGTTGTTTTTTTTACTCATATAAGCTATATAAAAATTGAAAATCTTTAATTCTACTATTTGGAATAATGGGAATGCGGAAAGATGTTAATTACACTACCACGATGATGCAGTCTCAACTGGTGTGCCAGAGTCTTCGGATTGTTGGTATAGAGTTGCAGAAACTATGCTTTTCTGATATTCAATTGTATTTGACCTGCTAAAGATAAATATACCCTTTTACGTCATGCAAATAAACAGTATAGAGCGCTTCTACAGAAAACCTCATTTAAAATAAAACCCGTGAGAAGCCGGGTACTTGCCTCTAGTTGCACAATAAATGGATGCTTCGCAACACGGCCGCCTAAGGGAATAGGAGGCCTTAGGCGAAGTGAATTTGGTGGCCCTAAATGTAATAGAAAAATTAAAAACTAATATGGAAAGATTCTTGTGCTAGGACCCCGCTAATGATGAGGACTAATCAGAGGCCCTAGGCGGCTGCCTAGTTTGCCTGTGCCTAAAGCCGACCCTGTTTGCAGATTTGATCACCACGTTTTTTTAAAATTTTGTTTGTTTGTTTGTTGTTGTTGTTTTGTTGTGTTTTTTTTGTGTTTGTTTTTTTCCCCCACACAAACCAACGAATCTTATAGAGAACATTGACCGCCGCCTAGCGGACATTAACATTGAAACTACTTTACCCTGTTACCTGAATGAACGTGATGTCATTGTTGTTGACATTTTGTTTGGACATTCAGTTTTCAGTAGTTATAGTTTATGAGTATGACTAATGCATTTGCAGCAAGAATAAAAGTTTGTAGAGTACAAAAGTATGTTTTTTGGAAGTTTGCTGTTAGCTACTGTGTGAAATGAGGTGAATGGATGGTGGTTAGGTTGCATTCTATAGCCCTCACAACCCTCAGATAGACATAAAGATAAAAACACCTTTCTTATTCCGTATGCAAGAACAAACACATACAAGTACAAGTTTTCTTTCTTCCCGTCCGGTATTCGGGCGCGGAATGGGTTGCCTGAAGAAACCAGGAAAGCCAACCCTTTATCATCATTTAAAACTCTAATAAGAATACAGGACTAAACACAAACCATAGATAAACTTAGGATGCAATAATATTCTGTACAGAAAGAGCGTCTGTAACATATAAGTGTAAGATAAGAGGGGGTAAAAAAATGGCCAAAATTGCCTGACGTCATTTAAGGACGGCCCCATGCCCATAGTCATAGCAATAGGGACATTTTACACAATCTGAATATTAGCTTTTTTAGTTTTAGATCTAAATGTTAACATTGCCCAGTAGATCTATATTTGAAACCCACTAAAATGCCTTTAAAAAAAAAATAGATCTAATCTTTCCTCCAAAATGTTCCTGAACTTTAGTGACATAATTTACACTATTCAGTGTCTAATATTGAATATTGCTAGCAGTTTGAAATATTTTGTCCCATAATTCTATCTTTATTGGCAGCCAATGACATCTTCTTGTACCTACCTCAATTCCGTGGTGCTGTATTCTAGCACATGTTGAATTTAACATTTTAAACTTAATTATTTAAATTTTACAAGTGGACGTGAAATGGCGAGTAGAGATATATACAGTGATATGATTGACGAAACTCTCACCAATAGCTTACCTGCCCAAGTCGCAGCGCTTACTGAAGCAAGAAAGGAAAATGCCGCAGAAGTCGCCAGATTGCAAACCATTCTTGAAAATTTAGAGGTTTCCCACTAAAAATACTCAAATCATTCACATTAATTATTAAGTAGAGTTCTTCATACAGCCTACTACATCGACTATTTCATTTTAAATGTTTAGAGAATGCGATGGCTCTAGACACTTAGACACCATTTCATTTTGTGCTAGTACTTATCAATACTAATACTAATAGGCTACGTCTAGTTAAAGTAAAAAAGTTTTAGCGCCATTCAAATTCATATTTATATATAATATATATATTTTTTTAAATTAACAATAATATATAATTTATATTGTTCAATTTAAGTTTTGAATTGACATCAAAATTCATGCTATAGACGACTGCATAATCTTGACTTTTAGGCTTTATAAAAAGAAACTTTTACAAATGACAAATGTAACAAAGATATAAAACTAAAATGCTACCTCACCCTGGTGAGACCTATACTAGAATATGCATCTTCTGTATGGGACCCATCCACCAAAGAAAATATTGATGAGTTAGAACAAATCCAAAAAAGAGCTGCCAGATTCATTACTGGAGAATATTCAAAACTGACAAGAGTAACACCATTAGTTAAATCATTAAACCTTGAAACACTAGAGGATAGAAGAACCAAGAGTAAATTAGTAATTATACATAAGTATAAGGCTATTAATTCTAATTTAGAAATACAACACAAACATAACTTAATACAACCCTCAAATAGACATAAAGATAAAAACACCTTTCTTATTCCATATGCAAGAACAAACACATACAAGTTTTCTTTCTTTCCGTCCGGTATTCGGGCATGGAATGGGTTGCCTGAAGAAACCAGGTTAGCCAACACTTTATCATCATTTAAAACTCTAGTAAGAATACAGGACTAAACACAAACCATAGAAATACGTAGGACGCAATAATGTTCTATACAGAAGGAGCATCTGTAACATTTAAGATAAGATAAGATATGTAGCCATTTTTGTAGTTTTAATTTTAATTATTAATGATAATGTATATATGAAAATTATAAAAATTAATTTACTATTACTATACTATAATTAATACCCATCATACATTAATTTAATTAATGAAGAAAAATTCAAAACTTTTGAAACTGCAAATCAAACAATAAGTAGACCTATAGTTATTTTATTCACTTATACCCTGGCATTCATAGTGAATAAATAATTATAATGAATATTAAGGATACCAAAAAATCAACATTTATTTTAATAATTTGTATATAATTTAGGTCTAAAGAAGTCTGAGTAAGAGTTAAGGCATAGGTCATATGACATTTGTACTTATTTAAACTTAATTAATGACAATAGACCTAAATTCAACAATGTTCTACTTCTACTACAATTAAAATATAATTAAGAATTGCAATGATAAAATTGGAATTTAAAAAAAGAAATTAAGAGCAGAACATGCTGAAATCTTTTAAATTTTTAGGGCAAGGTTATTTCATTTGCACTTCACTAAAAATGAATTCCTGATATTTGAACTTCAGTGTCTTTAGTTTATAATCTCAAAGTGGCTTAGCAAAACAACTTTAACCCCTGCTATATATTTATAATGGATCAATTTTAATTAATGTCCAGTTAACCAATTGGTATATAACATAAAAATCAGTCAACTAAATTATAAAAAATTCGTTCACTAATTTTACTACAAACGACTGCTCTTAGCTTGTCTTAGAAATGACTAACTACGGTATACATTTTTTGGTTATCATTTTTTATGGAGGGTGGCTAATTTCAACAAGAAAAACTTCTTAATAATCAAATCATTATACTATTAATTCAAATTATGTTTTAAACATTCTTTTGAAAAGAATACCTAAGTGTAGTTATCTTTTTAATTAGCTAGTTTTAGAAGTCATTCACTACTATCAAAACAAAATGGTAAATAAAATAACACATATCACTTTTTATATTATATTTATTAAAAAAATAATTAAAATTTAATATAAAACACTGACGTCACACATGGCGGACACCCCTCTCCCTTTTCACAAACTGTCACACTTTCTTACACCCCTCCCCCCTCTGGAGCGTGGCGTACTTTATGGATGGTCCCTAATATATTAATAAAAAAAGCAACATTTGTTTCTACATAATTTAAACTCTTAAAATCTTACAATATAGTGAATACATAATTATAGGGCTGCGGAAATTAGCGATTAATTTCTTGATTAATCTGTAAAAGATTTTATCGATTAAAATTATTTTGAATCGATAAAATAGTGATTAACAGTAAAGGAAACAAGTTACAAATTGTTTTCGATTAGTTAATAAATAATTAATAATCGTTTGCTTTTTTACATACAAACTTCTCAGTTAAAAAAAAAAGATTTTTTAAGTGTTAACTTTAAAATATTTTAAGCTGTTTTTATAAGGAAAATGATATAAAATATTAAACATTGCTTTTGAGTAATTAACAATAACAAAACTTAAATTCATTGACATTATATTGAACTACTTATATTTAATTTAAAAAATGTAAATTGCCTGTTATTGTTACTTCCCTTGAAATTTTCAGTTTCATTACGCCATACATTTATACCAGAGGCGTCACTAGGGTTGGTGTCACCCGGGGCGGTAGCTCATGGTGTCACCGGGGCGGTAGCTCATGGTGTCACCCCCTCATGATTTAACCCATAGAAATCCTCAGAGTTTTCCAGTGCCATATAACGGAATATATAGAATTTTACGGCCTGGTGTCACCCCCCTGATGGTGTCACCCGGGGCGGCCCGCCCCCTCCGCACCCCCCTAGCGACGCCACTGATTCATACATCTCATTTTTAGCTTTCATCAAAATTATTGATTAATTATTCGTTAATTTTTCTTAAGGCAACAATTAAATTTAAATTAATCGATAACAGCCCTACATAATTAGACTAAATCAATAATGTAAATCTTATAAAAAAATTATATATTTTAAAACAACATGGAAAAGGAACTTATTTGGATTGGTAGTTTACTGACTCAATTGAATTGCCTTCTATTTCTTTCAATAACTATTCAAAAAACATTTCACTCATAAATAAAATGGGCTTTAAAATAATTTATTTACATATAAAATATGTCGTACAGTAGAAATCCTTTGCCTTTGTGAAGATCAAGTTTTAAGTAACACAGTTTTATTTATTATCATTAAAATTATTATTTTAGTAAAATGGGCACTTAAGCTTAATAAATAAACTTTTGTTTAATAAAAACTTTTTAAGGTAGACTATATAAAATAGAAAATAAAATACATATCATGAAGTACAAGACAAACACAAGTTTGTAAGGAACGAACCATTAAACTAAAGAGTGAAAAATTGTTAAGACCCAAGGAAGTGTTTATAGGGTGCTTAAAAAGTAATAACATTATTGGGAAGGTGTTAAAGTTACAGTATGTAAAAACTTCCTATTAAGCAATAAGTTATGTGTTTTTTTCTTTGTTTTCCATTTTATTTTGGGCTTAATGGATCTTGCATGCTAACAATCTTGAGGAATATTTGAATTATTTCTAAATTACTGTATACCAAATCTATTCCTTTATGGAAGATCTGATGTTATTTCATGTATTTTACTTACCTTTAACATTGAATTATCACATTATTGCTTTATTTTATTTTTAAAGTATTAATAGTATTCTTTATTTACTTCCAGCAGCAATATTTCAAAGGTAAACATGATAATTCTCAATGAAATTACCTCTATTTATAATATTTTTCACATTTTTTTTCTTTGTTACTTTTATTTTTAAAGTTGACAATTACTATAATAAATTTGTTACTTTGGATATATAAGTCTTGAAGATACAAGTATCCTTTTTTAAAACTCTTTTATGATTACAAACTTTTTTCTTTAAGCAGTTATTTTGAAGAAAAACAATTAACTTGAAAGATAAACATTTATTAAATTCAAATTATTGCAAAGTTAAATGTTCCTAAAAAAGAAGAATAAACCCAAACAAAATAGTTGAAGATATACTCTGTAATACTAAAGCTAACTTTCAAGATAGACAGGTTGTTGCATTTATTCACATTTTCTTTGGTCGTAAGAAATATCAAATGTTTATCTAATGATTGTATTTCCTAAATCTGGATTATTATAAAGAAGGAAATAATGGTAATAAAGAGTTTAAAGTTAAGTCCCCAATTGACCACTTGAAAAATATATATTTTCCCCATAGCCTAATCTTTTTATTATTGCCTTCATTAAAAAATATATATATTATTGTTTTAGTTCTAAAAAAGTTGAACTTTCTATTTTCAGGTAAACAAGAAAAAGATCGTATAACTGTTAAGGTAAATAACCTACTAACAAAACTGTGTGCTTTGGAAGAAGAAGGTTGCAAGAGCAAAGAACATTTTGCACAGCTAGAGAAAGGTAATGAATTTAAATTTTAAAAAATAGTTATAACTATTTATTTGGCTGTTTAAAAAATAATTGTTGATATACATTATTTAATTTTAAGTCAATACATTTATTAAACAAATGTATGGAAGAGAATCTGTTTCATTTTAAAGTATTTCATTTGCAATATTTTAATGTAATTATAGTCAAGACAGTATTTTCCTCTTTAAAATACCATGCTTCATGGTGATTGAAGTTCATTATTTCAATTAAATTTTTAGGAAAAAATATAATCCTCAGTGGCACTAAAGCGTGCGGTGTTTCTTGACGTTAAAATAATATATGACGGCATTGTTTTAGCTTATATTTTAATTTTGGAAAAGGGAATGATGTAAAAAGCACATTTGAGGATTTATAATTACAAAATACTTTGTGCACTCCCGCATATTATTATAATTTATTAATTTATGTGGATGTGGATTTAATAAAAATAAAATTTAATTCAAAATATCATTTTTCTGTCTATGGATAAGAGGAAATAGCTCAATAAAAAATGTCAATTACCTGTTTTTGATACTTCCCTTGAGATGTTAAGTTTAATGATGTCATAAATTTTAATTTTGGCTTTAATCAAAATTAATGATTACGTCATGAAATTAATCGTTAAGTTTTCAAAAGTTATCTATTAAATTTTAATTAATCGTTACTAGCCCTTATAATAACACATGAGGATTCCTACGCCTCCCCCTGACCATGTGCCAATTTTAAAAAACTTTAATAATGATTTATTTTAACCTTTTGCATCACCTTTTAAAAAATGTCCCTGGCAAGCCCAGTGGTTCTCAAAATATTTGCCATGTCAGCCTGAAGTGGAGCATTACACTTTGGTAGGGCCCTATGTGAAAACAGATATTGTGAGCTTGATGCCAAATGAGGGCACATTTCAAAATCATCTTTAGGTAGCACCTAATAGTGAATTAAAAATGAAATCTCATCTGGTACAGTAAAACAATTTATTTTCTTCAAATTAATCCACAAAATGCCACATAATTTTAATTTTATAATTAATTTTGATCAGATGAAAACACTACTCACTTTTGTGATTACTGATACTGTTTGCTAGTACTAAATTACACTAAGTGAACATATATATATATTTGTATGGCTTCTGTCTGTCTACGAAAGACGCGGTGGTCAAGTGGTAGTGCGCTCGACTGGCGTACCGATGGTCACGAGTTCAAATCCACGTGAAGGCGAGGATTTGTTCCTGGGGCCAAAGAAGTCCCCAAGTCACCCAGCTCTGAATGGGTACCTAACTAGAAAATAGTTGGGCGGCTGGGTAATGTGTGGAACCCTCAAAGCGTGTGACCGCTACATCACTTGCCAACAGATCATCTGTCATGGTCTGTGGACGCAATTATCTTCTGCGTAGAAGGAGCGTCTGTATATCTAAGATATGTAAGATTTATCTTTGATATTTGCAGCTCATGGCGTGGCTGATGAGACCAATCCTCGATTGGCAGTCTCTTCTGCATGTCACACACTTGAATTCCGTGGGGCAGTTCTGCCTGGCTTTCCTCCTTGCGCTTTTTTCAACTGCTTCTGCCCTGATTTGCTCCTCTGCTCTTAGTGATCTTTCTTTCAACATATTTAATAATATATTATACTTAAGACTTAAAATTTGTTTATAATATATAGCCTCTGGTGGAAACCTAACAAATTGCAAGGGCAACTTGTTGATATGCTGTTTGGACAAAAACAAAAAATTAACCTATAACCAATAATCAAAGCTTTGCAATTATTTTGTATTTGCTTCATTCTCATTCTTTTAAATATCAGCCAGAGGTCATTTTTAACATTAAGAGTCAACTTTTGGTTTTGGGTGTAAAAATTTTACTAAAATGAATACTTTCCTTGAGGCACATCAAAATGGAGTGAGAAAAAGAAATGCCTTGACCTATATATATTATAATTGCACGGAGAGAAAAAATAATATGGTTTATTTAAATCTAAGTATCTAAAACATGTTTAAAAATTTCATTAAAAGTAGATTTTTAATTTTTTTTTAATGTACAGTATTATATAAATGAGTATTATTATTTCTTAATGATTATCTCAACCTTTTTCAGTTTGCATTTCAATGAATATATTTATTTCAGAGATCTCAGAGAATATTTTAGCAAATCAAAATTTACTGTGGATGATAAAGCAAAAAGAAGAGGAATTTTCTCAAACAAAAAAGTAACTTGAACCTTCTCTATTTATGAGGATGGCATTAATTTCAAACGCTCTCTGTAAATTGTAAAAGCTTTCTTTTTAAAAAAGTCTTTAAAAAGAACTACATTCTAATTCTGTCACTGATCATCTTATTTAATTAATTGTGATATGAATAAGAGAATAGCCATTGCAAAGTTACCTTTAGCAAGAAGTAGGAATTAACTGGTAGTACTTAGTAGTACTGGTAGGAATTTTCACAAGCAGGTTTATTATGGCATGAATGTTTTTTAACTTTTAAAAACAAAAGTGTCATTCTGCATTCAAATAGAACATATTCAGAGTATGTCAAGAAAATGGATCTGATGAAAAAACTTGACACTGTCCAAAAGGAATATGCTGATATTATTGTAAAAAGTAAGATTAAAATTAAATTTATTTTCATTCCAGTTCCACTAACTTCAATAAGACTTTGAAAGATGGCATTTGGAAGATAACCATAAAGTTCGCAATTTTAAATTACAAGATTATGATGCAGTGTTTCTAAAATTTCCTATAGTGCATTTACTATTTGATTTGAGGTTTAAGAATTTTTGTTTTAAATATTAGTTTTTCTTTAAAAAACTGATTAAAGTTATTACAGCTGTTGCCTTGATAAACCATACACACTAGGTTATTGCAACTTCCTTTTCCATAGAAGAAGGACTAGAAAGAAATTACAACAAATTCCTTCTAGAGGAATTTTTAGGAAAGGCACCCACAAATTTACAACAAGAGCTATCAGATTTAGAGGCTTCAATAGAAGATCAGAAAGTCCTCCTAGATGAAAAGAATGATAAGGTATTCTGATACAGTTTAATTTAAAATATAGGTTTAGATCTAATCAATAGATAACAAAATTATACACCACTAATTTTAGGGAAAGTTTGAAGAAGAAAAACTTTCTGATTCTATGACTAAACCAGAGGTCACCAAACATTTTTCACAGCTTGCCAGATACCTGACAAATGGTCACTATGGTTTGCATAATTATTCTATACAATGCTTGTAAGACAATAAAATCTCTGAGAAAAAATACAAAAAACTAAGTTAAGCATTTTATGTTATTCATTTAATTCAGGGTTGATGGGTGTGCATTGCCTACTAGTAAAAAACAAATGGATCTACTCAATGTTACTCCACAATAAATTCCCAGACTTCTTGCATTTCTGTAACGCCATGCTTTTTCCTACAGTATTTCTGTTCCTCGCACAACTGAACTGTCAGTTTCATACCTCCAAACAATAGCTTATTTTGGACACATGGTTTTCCTTGCTGCCATCTTATGCACTATTTTGTAATTTCATGAGCATATATTTTGAATATACATGTAATATTTATATTTAAGTTGCATCTCAATGCCTCTTATTCCATACATAGTTAAAAAGCAAGTTCAAATAGCATTTGCAGGCCAGATGAATTGATGTTGCAGGCCTTAATTTGATGACCCCTTAACTAGACAGAGCAACTTGATTACTTTAATACCAATATTTTTACAATTACAAGATTGTAATTTATTTCCTATTTCACTTTGGTCTATTAAATGCTTTTGCCAAGAACAAATTATTTTGTGATGATTTTATTTGTCCCCAAGTCTTCCCTTAAAAAGTGTTTCTTTTCTGACAAATAAGTTTCAGGCTCAACACCAAAACAGAAAGAAAAAAGAAACAGACAACAACATTTTACAGGTGACTTGTGCATTTATTATTTTAAAAAGACAGCATTGAAAGCAATGGTGAATTTATTTAGTTATTAGTTTTACTACCTGCTCTTTTCCTCTATGACTCTTATTTGACTAACTAGAAAGGAATTAAAATATTAATTATATTTATTAGCATTATAAAGCTCCTTTTATATATTATTCACTTTCAATAATCAATTATGTAATTAAGGTAAAATATGATATATTTATATTGGTTCAATGGTTGCATTGTGAGTCAAAAGTTTGAGAAACCCTGATGTAAACCAAATAAATTTAAGGTGATTCTTTTGTTTCCTGTAATTAGTGAAGTCATTTCATTCTGAGTAACTTTTTAATTCATAGAACAAAAATGCTGCTTTATTGAAAAGACTGAAACATCAAGTTCAAGAGCTTAAAGATGTAAACCAACACCTGATGAAAGTAAAATTGGATTTGGATGAAAACATCAAGTTTTAAGTTAATTTTTTTTTAAAAATTCCAATACCAGTATTTATAACTTGTTCAAAGCCAAAAATATAAGAATTATAAGCTCATCTAAATAAATTATCAAGTTAAGTATTTAATTAGTTAAGAAGCGTTGGTATATTTTTTAATAAATATTCATTTAAAAACAATGCAGTTGATATATTTATAAATTATAACAAACCATCTTTTCAAAATCTCAGTTTCTCAGGCACTTAACTTTTTTTACTGGAGCTTAATGCCTGATCTACTCAATGTAATGTATGGGTTAAAATTTTGAGTCAGATGATACATTTCCTTCTGACTTAATATTATTTGATAAAAATTGACCACCCTTGTAATTGTAAGGAACATCACCCAGTTTCAAAGTAGAATTAAATTTATTTACAAGATGAACGTTTTACCTCCATGTGATTGCTAAAAGAACTTAGAATTAAAAGTCAAAGGGCATTATTCCCATGCATAAATAAAAAAAAAATTATACATCTATTTTAAACATGGAAACTCACTCAATGATCAATATTGATTTTTAATTCTAGTGAAAACCATATGGCTTAAAATTGGATGAAATAAAGAAAGAGGAAATCTTTAAAAATAAAGACAACAGATGTGTTGGCCAGAAGAACTTTTCTACTTCTATTAAAAAAAAAAAAACACTGGTGTCACTAAGTATTTTAATTTTTGCAGTTGGTTTGCTGAAAAAGATTTCTTGCCACCACATAACTTGTCTAATCCTTTTCAACCTAATTTTTGTACCTTGTTTAATAAATTTAATTTTAACTAGCCAGATTGCTATCTCAAACTTTCATTTGTATTTGGAATTGTTTTTTTGTTTTATTTTATTCTTAGGATGTAGTAACGTAAAGAGACTTGAAATTAACTTCCAAAGATTTAGGTAACAAAAATAAATCGCTAGCACATTTGCCGCCACAAAATCATAGCCACTCATTCAACTTGCAGAAATTTATCTTCCAATAATCCAATGCCATCCCTGCTAACCAGGTTTGACCAGATTAGATTGCATCAATCATCAAGGTTTTCTGAGTCTATGACAAATTGCCTGTCCTGACAAATGAGACGACATAATTTGTTGTCACCATTTTCAAATTAAGATTCTCGTAATTCAAATATACATTCTTGGCAAAGCTATGAATAGTGTTTGTGTTTTTAAATTTTAAGAGTTTCAGGGGAAAATTATTGGACAGTTATTTTGCTTAATTAAATATCAGATCAGGACATCATAGAATTTCAGAAAGCTGAGGGAATCTGTGGTGTTCTTTTTTAAAAAATGCATAAATTTGGTCTTGTCAGTTTATATTTTGGGGGTTTTGTGCTATATTCTTTATTTAATATTTATGGGTGGCTGGGAACCAGACAATTAATGGGAACCCAGAGAATATCATAATTAAAACACAAACTTTTTTAACAATTTGAACTTTATTGTTTCTTAGAATCAGAGACAGATGTGCAAAATGTTAACTGCCACAACTGCAATTAGGTAGCCAGAATATATAATAATTTTTTTGCATTTATTGTATGGTAAACCTAAAAAGGAAACTTACATATTGTTCTTCCTCAGAAAACAAGCTATAAATAAATTTTGGCAAACTGTTACTAGACAAACCAAAAAACTTATGATCAAAAATAGAATGAAAACAAGAGAGGTACAAAGCAAAAATAAGTCAACTACTGGGTACTCATATAATAGTGCCAAAAAATTAATTGACCATTGCTCTGCCATTAATTTGACATAATATTTATAAGCATTGGTTATAAAATGAATGTCAAAAATAACCCAATAGTTTATTTACAGTCATCTTCTTATTATAGACAAGTAGTTGTCATACACATTGTCATATGACTATTTTATAATACAATTATTATAATAGTAATATATTTACAAGGATCATTGCATCAATAAATGAAAATATTACAGTTGTTTAAATACCAACTAAAATTATTTTAAAGTTAGTATTTCCAGAAATGAAATGTATTCACAACAAGTTGAACAAGCAATATCTTTTCACTCAAGGTTAACACTTTCCAAAGGGTTCTCACAAAATGTAACACTTATAAATTTTGCAATATTGTTAATTACTTGTCCGGTAATTTCCGCCTGAATAGAAGCACATGAGGCTCTGTGGAAGAAAATGATAATTTTAATTAATTTATAAATGATTGATAAACTCGTAAAAATCTAAAATATGAGAAGAAAAAAGTGGAATATTATTGTAATTCCAAAAAATTAATTTAAATATTTTAAGTAATTCTGTTTGCCAGAGTTCTCTAAAGTGTGACATTTTAGTACAATTTTGTCTTATGGGGTTGTCCTCATCCTACCAAAACCTGATGGAGAAGTAATTGTGTATTTCAATTTTTGAGGACTTAAGGTGAAATGTTGATCTCTGGGGCTTTTCCATCAGCATAGGAATCATTTGCAATTACATGCTTTTAAATATAAATTATATAAAGTTCAAACTTACTATTCCACACAGAATGGAGCAGTTTACTGGGATATTTGTTTTTCAGAACTTATGAATACAAGGGAATCCTATCTCATTACATTTTTTATTTTAATCCTGTTATTCATAGGCCCAGAAACTAAATTAGAATAATGAGCTAGGTTCACTTGGATTTCTGCAAAATACTTAAACCATTTTTTCAGTTTGAACAGTTGAGCACTGTTTTTTAAAAAAGTAGATATTTTTTTTATAAATCCTTCAGAATCAGTGATTATCAAGTCATGGAGGCCGGATTTCTTTTTCAGTTTTTCAACTTACAATTACAACCTAGCATCAGTCTCTATGAATTTCCAACCCTTCACCTAGGGCCTTGTCTGTACCAGATATCACACTATCTTTATCTTCAAGACAGGCAATATAGAATGATAGTACACATGGTTCTTACCATTTCATCTTAGAAAACCAGTTTATGAGGAAATCAATCAGGCAGCAGAAAATGTCAGAAACAAATCTTTTACATCTGTGGAAGTATGTCTCCAATCAAGGATGCAAAAGGTCAAAATCGCTTTCTGGTTCTGCAAGGCGACAACCCTGAGAGTCACATTGTAGGCAAGGTTGTACATGAGTTATGAGCCTTACAGCTTACATGGGTCAGTAAAGTTCACACAAATATTTGCACCAAGTAAAACATTGCATGAAGTGACTTCAAGTTAGCACTCTTCCTGTCGCAAATATTTGCAGAATGGCCTTGGTTGCTGTGATTCTAACTCAAACAAAATCTCAGTCCTTGAAGTTTGAGTGAATTTCCAAGAAATAGGTAACACTTGACTTGATTACTGTGTCTATATTTTTTATTTATACAATCTCTGTCCATGATCTTATAGTTGTGAGTGATGAAATGTCAAGTGACATGCATGGGATGGGTGTAAATGAGAGAGTATAACCAGCATAAAGTATAAGTTTTAAAAAAGCTAATCAGAAGAGTGAGTTTTACTTTGTTTATGTAATCATGTTGGAACTCCAGAACTCAGAATAAACTTAAATTTATAGATGCGACTTGTTTTCACTACTGATCAGCACTCAACCACAGGTGTTACCTTTGAGGCTGTACAGCTATCTGACCAATGCTGCGCAATATTTAAGAATTACTGCAGAGATGTGTTTGTGGGTACAAGATTTTTACAGATGCTGTAAAAATTAGCACACGAGCTATTATTTTGCACAAAGACCTATGAACCTTAGACAGAACATTGTCTATTACTATTACTCTGCTACACAAAAAAAAGCACTACAAAAGGTTACATTAATCATTAAACCAGCAATCTTAGCACCCTTGTGAGAAGTGCAGCCCTACCAAGACTTTCTTTCCAGGCTTTTGGTCTCTGGAAGAAATATTGATGGCTATCCCAATCAATGTGTATACATGATCATGTATAAATTATAAATAAATATATATATTATATAATATATTAAAATCATATAGCAGTGATGGCGAAACTTTTTGGGGCTGTGTGCTCAAAATTCAATTAAAACCTACTGTTATTTTTATATAGCAAAGTGCCAGCACAGTGGTTTGATTAAGGGATTAACATTTTAGGTGCGTGCTGGCTGATGAGGCTCTGCGTGCCATCTGTGGCACACATGGAATAGATTTGCCATCACCGTTATATAGGTTTTAAAAAAAAGGTCATCTTCTGGTACCTGGTTCATGTCGCATATAATGAACCCAACCATGACTTTGTTGCACACCAATGCTTCGCCATTCTGTTTCTGACATCAGATGAGTCTTCGGGACTAGTTTAGCAATCTCTTTAGGAAGCATAACATGTCTGAAAATTAAAAGCACAAAATTATTTTTAGTCTCAGTAATAAATATTTAAGTGGTTTCTTTTTCAATATATTAATAATATTAACTTTTTAAGTCGCAAAGCATTGTAATGCGTCCCTGCCCGCTATCCCCAAAGCGTCCTAAAGGGTCCCTAAGTACCACTCTCGTTAGAAATGAGATCTCGGACAGTAAAAACTCTTCAATGCTTGAAAAATGATGTATTCGACTTCCGGCAATGGCGGCCGTTGTCCCCGCTAGTGTTATCGCTCTTTTTCGCGATGTTTTTTGGTAGTTTTTACCTTTTTTTTTTTTTGAAGAAGCGATTTTCCTATACTTTATTATAAAAATTATAGTACTAAACTACAGGTAAATATAGTATTTAACTCAAAACAGTGTTTCAGATGCGTAAAATAACCATTCTTAGCCTAAAAAATGAAGTCAGTATGACAATAATAATATAAATAAATGGATTTTACACAATTTTTTAAATTTCATAACCAGTTGATAGTAATACGGGAAATCCTTACACCGTACAGGAATGAGGCGGAAGATTATTGAAAACCTTGTGCATTAATATTATATTTCATATTTTAAATTACAAGTTGATTGTTATACATAACCAGACAAAATTACATGTAAATTCAGTGCTAAGAAATATGGCATCCTTAATCCTATAATTATCATTTACAGTATAGCTTACGGTGTCAGTACCAACATTCTATGACTGTGCCATTAAAACTTTGTAAGTATTAAGTTAGTATTTAACCAACAAGGGGGTAAAAAATAAGGTTGTTACAGTTAAACGGTTATCCAGTCCTCAGATCCTGTTTAATCAGGACCAGTTAACCGCATTTCAATGAGCCCATACGAAGCTTATTACCTGGAGTTCATTTTTGTTGAGTTACTGTTAAGATGCAGGCCAGCATATGAGACTAACGCGAACGACGGTGACTTCAACTCGCTTTCTCTATATTTCAGTATATAAATAAAATATACGTCATCACTGTTAGTTTACTTTGCCAACGGCTAAGGAATGATTTTTTACATTTTTTAATTTGCTTAGTTGTCGGGGCACTGAACAATAGGGGTGTGCCGGAATCCAGTTCCGCCGGATTTTGCACTACCCGATGAAATTCGATTCCGCCGGATTTACATGTATCCGGAACATACCGGATTTCGGAATTTGCCAGATTTTGTGACTCACCGGATCATTATCTGAAATAAAAGTAATTCTCTCTCCCGAATTCCACACGTTCACGATACATTTATCGATTGTTTCGAGAGCGTTGAGCTTGTTTAATGTTTAATATTCCGAACATACCAGAGGCTAGAGTCAGCACCGCTAATAGTGGCCAATCGGCCCAATCCCATACATGATAGTGCGGGGATGAGTAATTATTATTCGTGACGTCATCTTAACCGCAATCACCAATGACGTTGTAACAGAAATAATAAGCAACTATACTGCCTGGCCGCCAGCCCGCCACCTTACCGAGCACGGAAGACGACCATCAAATTGCGTCAAGCCAGCAGCCCTGTGCTGACCTAGCCTATCTATGAATACTTTTAGGGACATTGCGCCATCTCTGATTGGCTGGTCAGTTACCACTTGGTTACCTAACGCTCTTTGGCGCGGCCCGCGGCGCTCAGCTGTTACAAAATATTTCGCCACATTGAATGCTTGAAATTGAAGTGGAGTTTATACTAAGGTTGTTAAGACCGCTCGTTTTTTAGGACCGGCTAAAAGTGATGGTTAATTGTCTTTTTAAATATTTTATTTTGAGGACTCGTAGTTCACCGGTCTAAATATGAGAACCGGTTCAATCGCTCGTTAAAGTTAGCGAAGCATTTTTCATTAGTTTCAAAAACCAACGCCTCGCCCCGTCCGTTGTGACGTCATGTTTACACCTCTCTTGTGTTTGATGCCGGTCAGCTCAGTCAAATCGCGCTTTAAAATTAATAATAAAATTATAAAGCTACGGAGTAAACAATGATGATAAAATGGAATTTATTTTTAAAAAACATTATTTTTCTATCGCCAACTCGCCAGAATAATTGAATTTTGCGGCGCACACGTTTCCCCTCCCCGTTTTTTCTGTTCAAATAGGGCTTGAGCCACACTCGCCGTACTATTAATATTAATGTGATAATCCAATGCCTTTGACTAGCACTAAAAGACCGAACTAAAATTTGTGGGCAGATTAATCACCCAGTATCTTTGCTACGTCTTTCAAATACCTATCGTAATATAGGTACATGCACTTCACTAAGCGGCATGCGCCGATAAGTTTTTTGAATGCCTGAAAAAGACTCTAAACCGGTGATCAGAAAATGCCGATAGGCTGATAGGTCACGGGGTCATATGCTTTTATAGCTTTCTTTGTGTTTATGAGACACAGACTATAATTAATATAAATAGAAACAGCCGGAATCCGGAATAATCCGGATCCGGCGGATTTCGCATAAGAAAAACCGGATCCGATTGAAAAAAACGGATCCGGCACACCCCTACTGAACAAGAGCTAACACACAGTGCGCGTTTGATGTGAACAATGGCCAAGGCCGCGACACTGTTTCTATTTATTTTAACTCTTAAAGCCCCAGAAGGTTTTCAATAAACTTCCGCTTCATTCCAGTAAGAATTTCCATATTGCGAATGCGATCAACTGGTTATGAAATTTTAAAAATTGCCTAAAATGCATTTATATTATTATTGAATTTAGTGTCATACTGACTTCATCTTTAAAGACAAGAAAATTCAAGAATGGTTATTTTACCTATCCAAAACATTATCTTGAGTTTAATACTATTTTTACCTGTAGTTAAATACTAATACTATTATTTTTATAATAAAATATAACAAAATCACATCTTCACAAAAAAAAAAAAAACAAGTTAAAACTTCCAAAAAACCTTGTGAATTGAGCGATAACACAAGCGCGGGCAATGGCCCCATAGCCAGAAACGAATACATCATCTTTCACGCGTTGAAGAGTTTTTTTATTTTCTTTGATTTCGTTTCTTAATAGAGTTCTATCAAGGCGCGCATTACCACGCTTCGGCATTACCTCGCTTTGCGGCTTTCAGAGTTAATTATAGTCTGTTTCTTATAAATTATAAAGACAAAGAAAGCTATAAAAGCACATGACCCCCTGACCTATCGGCATTCTCTGGTCACCGGTTAACAGTCTGTTTCCAGCATCCAAAAATTAATCGGCGCACGCCGCTTAGAAGTACCTGTATTACGAGTCATTTGATAAACATTGCAAAGATACCAGGTGATTAATTGGTCTTCAAATTTGGTCTTTTAGTGACAGTTTTCCTGCAAGTCTAGGGCATTTGAAGTAAGATTACCACATTAATATTAAAACTGATTTTTTCTTTTAAAAAATGTAATTATGTGTTGGAAGGGAGTACGGCGAGTGTAGCTCAAACCCTATTTGAACAGGAAAAATGTTGTGTGCGTCGCAAAATTCAATTATTCTGGCGAGTTGACAATTGAAAAATAATGTTTTTTTAATCATCACTGTTTACTCCCTAAGCTTTATAATTTTATTATTACTTTTTAATTCGCAAAATGACCAACATCACACACAAAAGAGGTAAACATGACGTTCCCACGGATGGGGCGAGGCGTGGATTTTTAAAACTAAGGAAAAATACTAGGGTTGTCAATGATTAATTTAAATTTAACGATTAATTAATCGTTAATTTTGATAAAAGCGAAAAAGTAAAATTTATGATGTCATAAGTAGGGCTGTCAATTTTGTTGAAAAATACTGCACGGGTACCCATCCAAATTTTGAACGGGTACCTGGGTTAATCATTCCAAATATCACATAATTTTCCCCGTCATGACGGCTTGAGAATACTACCTAGCCACTTTTTATGCACCTCATTTCACACAAGATTTTGACCGACTTTTTAACCCCCCCCCCCATCACAAAAACTTAGACCCCCCTCCAATATGACGTCATAAAATCTTTGACAACCACCCATAAAAAGTACGATTTTATAATTGAAACTTGCAAAGTAATTTTTCATCATTTAAATATGTATTTGGTGCACTCTAATTTCGTAATTTTTGTGAGTGTGAAGCCATAGAAAATGTTATTAAATAAATTTTAAGCAATCAAATATTTAAGTGGAACTTTTATTTACAGTAACCCATTTTGATAAGACATTCACATTTCTTTAAAAAACCTCCCTGTCGTCTCACATTGTCACAAATGGTAGGCCCCCCCCCCCTCTAGACACGTGACGACATTTATGGACGACCCTTTATCCAGTATTCAAGATTTGAATGTTCTAATGTATTTCTTCAATAATTTCAACGTAAAAAATGATGCATTACTATTACAAAAAACTATAAAGGGCCTCCATAAATGACGTCAAGCGATTTTTTTACCCCCTCCCCCCCCGTCATAAAAAC
>MUZC01000330.1:255017-280746 GCA_002072015.1 Radix auricularia | reverse complement strand
CAATGAGGATCTCGTGACTCCAATCGAGAAGTTATCCTGGTAATCGTGACCTTTATTGTTTAGTACATCTATAATGAGAATTATTCCCCCACAGCCCCATCTATAATGAGAATTATTCCCCCACAGTCCCATCTATAATGAGAATTATTCCCCCACAGTCCCATCTATAATGAGACCAATTTTTAGATGACACAAAGCACAATGAGCTTGTGGCACGTTGGCTACTGGTGTTTGGGGGTGGAGAAGGGGGAAACAAGACTGTAATTGGTGAACTTAGTCACGTCGCTGACACTTGACCTTTGGAAATACATAAGAAACTGAACTTTAACCCTACACTTCAATAAAGTCCGCCGATTATACATGATCCTGGAAGGGATTTTTTGCTTTCTTTCAAATAAGGCAAGTATCAGATATCCCTCAATGAGGATCTCGTGACTCCAATCGAGAAGTTATCCTGGTAATCGTGACCTTTATTGTTTAGTAATTGCCATTCGTATCCCTCCATCCCCCCTCGCCGCATCAGTGTGTCGATAACAGTAGATCTTTTTTTTTACATTCAGGTCTTCAGGGCTTATTTCCGTGTTTGGAGAGGTGCTACCGTCGACAGAATAGGCATTGACACCATGTTGAATGTTACTGGGTTAAAGTTTAATGTAATCTTGGCGTCTTCCAAACGTGAAGATGTATCTATCCCCAGATCTATAGACTTCAAGGTTTAAGACATAAAACTGGGTAGAATATACGATGACGACATCGCTTGGATGACCCATGTTGATTCCCATACTAGTGATGTGTAGAGCCTACATATAATTCATAACCCTGCCATCCTTGGGAGAAATTTCTAGATTTCATGCGCGTTTGTTTTCGTCCCATAAATACGTCTTTTAAAATCCTTCATATTAACTCGTGACTTGCTTGAAGGCCGAAAAAAACGTTGGATCGATTTTTAACCCACTTCCCCGTATGCTGGCGAGCTGAAATTTTGCAGGCAGACTCGTGCCAGTGATAAAATGATGAATCAAAATTTCAGATCAATCGAATGTACTGTAATTAAATTAATGAATTTTTAGATTATCTTTATTTATTTCTATGTAACATGCATGCTATTTTTGTGCCGTGGTGCGTACGGTATGTTATTGAACAACATTTCCTGTCCTTTAATAAGATGTGTTTTATATTGCAATACTTTTTAAAAAATAATGTTCATGATCGTTTCACATTATATTAAACATGTTTTACTAGACATAACTAAATTTTAAAAAAGAAAACGGATTATCTGTTCCTCGAAGAAATGTGAAGATGGCGTATATATATACATATTAAAAACTAGAACTTATTGACTCCAACTAACGTTTAAGTTGGATAAAATCAGCCGTCAGCGTAAACCACACTTAAAAATCCATTGTTGTTATAGATTTAGAATTATTAAAAAAAATAATACAGTTTATCTGAAATATATTTTTTAAAAAGCTTTGCCTTAAATCAGGGGTCTCCAAAATTGTTCTGCCGGAGGGCCGCATTAAATGTCAAACAGCTGCTGCTTGGGGGCCGACTACACACAGTTTTGTGGTAAACTATAATTCAAAGAAGTTTTTTTTTAAAAATTTATTATTTTTTAAAATAAATTTTTATTAAAAGGTCTCAAGGGGCCGGATGAGAAAGCCTCGCTGGCCGTATCTGGCCCACGGGCCGTAGTTTGTAGACCCAACCTTAAATGAACATTCATGCGTAATTGTCATACATGTAGTTTTTAAAAAAAGATAAACAAGAAATTGAATATTAAACAGATCAAATAAATAATACATTCTGCAAATTGACGATCCTTCCCGTCTATATATTAAAAACGTGACTACCATTTATCTGGAACAATGGACTTTGTAAATAAAATATATATTTTTAAAAAAATGTCATTGTTAATGCTCTCTTTCAGGTTACATAATCGCATATCTCTTTTTTCAACAGGATTAATGAATTTGTGAGATCAAATTCTGGCTGGTCAAAATGACAGACGTGAATTTTTGTTTTTATATTAGCGCCATTAACATTCATTTATGAGTGTGACAGAAAATCTCCATAAATAAACGAGAGAAATATTTTTTAAAACTAAAATTATTATAACTCAACCGTAATATGCTACCCCCCCCCCCCCAGTTTTATTATAAAGAAGTCTCGATATCTAAGCCCTGTTGTCCTGTTTCTGTTACAGGTAGTTCACAGGTGGACGTGAATTTTGTCTCTTCCTCGTTGCAGGTGAGTGTGACACGGATCAGGCAGCTGTTTACTGGTATGGGAGCCAATCAATACAGTTTTACCTTTTTTTAAAAAAAAAAATAATTTGCCATTTTACCCAGTGGCGGAGGAAGTCATTGGGCCACCAGGGGCGGATTTTTAATTTACACCCCCCACGCCCCAGAAAAAATAAAATTAATAATTTTAAAAAATAAATTATAGTACATTTTAATTATAAATATTTACATTTTAGGCATAGTAATGTTAATTACACTGAAAAGTGGAAGTAAAAAAACCCCAAAACATTGAAATAGGGCTGTCTCTTGAGTGGTTGCTAACTTTTCACTGTGTTGAATCAGGTTAACCGCTGTTTGTCTGCACATAGATGGATTGAAGTTGTTTCCAGGATTTAATGAGTATAGAAAAGTGCCAGTACCAATTTAATTAACGGTGACAGACTAAGTCGAGGGAGCGTAGGGTTTATGTTCCTAAAGTGGGTCGAGGGATCCAAGGGCTCATGTTCCAAAGTGGGTCGAGGGAGTCTAGGGCTCATGTTCCAAAGTGGGTCTAATTTCTCAAATTTAAAGAATTTTTTTTAAAATTAAAACCAAAATTTTCATTTTAGCATTGAGTGGATTAAACTAGCACTGCAACACAGGGGTGGATTAAGACTGCACTGGGCCCCTGGCTGCAATTCAAACTGGGGCCCGTCCAGCCATTGTCCATTCAATTAAAATTATTGCTTGCAGCTAATATAACACTGTACCTTGTAAGACATAGTGTAATAAGACAAAAAATATATATTGAATTCAATAAAATTACATCAACCCAAAAGTCTTTAAAATACTTATGAATATTTATTTCAACCTAAAACTTTCGTTTGCGAACGTTTCTCGTGTCGAGTTAACAATTAAGTCAGTAAAGGTAAGTGAGCTTACACGTTACTTTTCAATACTCATTAGAGCAGACTCAGTCTTTGATGTTCCATGGAATTTCTAACTTTATTTTCAAAATTCTTTTCAACTTTGAAATTGATCGATCTCCACTGCAGTTTGATATCAACATTGAGAGCTGGATGCGAAGTGAGTGCGATGTGTACATTTGGACTGTGCAAAATTTTACTTATTCAAAAACAGCCACATTTTTAGCTCTGTGCATTTGTTTTGAGTTTTGCACCGTGCTACTTCCTGTTCCTGACCCTGAGTGTGAGGCTGATCAATGAAGTTTTTGAAGAGTTCAGAAAACTGGACTTATTCTGAAGGAAAGAAGTCTTACCAATCAACTAAACATTTTTCAATTAACGTGGCTGCTGCCCATCAGATTACGTTTTTGCTGAGCTAAGTAAGTTTGTCAGAAAGCCAAATTTCTTATGGATCTCTCTATATGCCTCTAACCGATGTTGATGAAGAAACTTTTTCAATGATTACCAGAAAAACCTCATCCTTGAATTTTTGTACCGGGAAGAATGCTGATCGGCAGATTGGCTCTTAATCAAACTGACCATTTCTCTTTTTTTAAATCGTATTAAAGATTGTTTATACTCGTTCTCCAAGGACTTGTACCCTCTTTTTTCTTTATAAGAATCAAATTCAGAATGCTGAATTTTAACAAACTCAAGTAGAGATTTAAACAAATGCATGGCTAAATTGAAAGATAGTCCCCGCTTTTGAAGGGAAACATCCGTTTTCAGAAATCTTTCCAAATTTTGTCCCCAATTTCAATTAAAATAGCGACTTCCAGTTATTCAAGTTCATTCAGAAATCCTTTTGCATCAAGTCGACTGTCACGTGGTTGATTTTCTTCAGTTGCCAAATCTCCCAGTGCTACAATATTCTCATGGTATGATTTAATAACAGACATTACATCATCATGTCGGGCTGACCATTTTGTGTCGACAAGACTTTGTTAACAGGTAACCCTTTCAGGTGTTTTTGACGTACCTGCCAACGATGAGTAGATGCAACAAGCCAAGATTAATGATTTTACAGAAGGTTATAAGAAAAAAAAATGGCTGCAGCAGGACGAACATTCTGCTACATATTCCCAACCAAATTAAGGGAATGAGCTGTGCACGGTGAACAATGAGTAACACTGCACTTTACATTAAGGATAGCCTGGAATTCTGTTTTACTTCCCACTCATATTTGCAGCATTGCCGTATGACTGTCCCCGGCAAACTTGAAATTGATTGTCATTTTCTTCAATTTTTCAGCAATTTCAGTATGGAAATACATTGGTATAAACTTGATGAATCGCTCATGCATAATATCTGGCGTGGAGTCTACAGATATCGAGAGATACTTAATAGATTTTATTTCAGCAAATATAATAGACAATCTGTTCAATCAACTTTTATAGATAGCTGAGGAAATATAAAACGTGTTTCCATGTCCTCTTTTTTCCATGTGGCAGAAACGTTCAGCAAGTAATCTGTCAGACTGACTCAGTTGTCCCAGTATTCCACAGTAGTTACCATTGCTCTGTGAACCTAACAGTTTTTTCTTGCCATTGAATGCAAGGCCACGAATACAAAGACATTTTTAAAAGTTTACTTTCCTATTAAGAACTTTTTTTGACAAAGTTTCGTAAACGCAACTGTTTTAAACTACTAAGTAATTGATTTTGTCCCTTAGCTACGTTCCTCTTTCCTGCATAGTTTTTAGATATTATTACAAACGATGACGATTTCTAGTATTTCACACTCTTCGACATTATTATTATTTTTTTTTGGTGACTGATAGATGAGATTTTATTAATTTATTTATGATTGTTTTCAGGGATTCATGCAAACAATTGCTCACCTTTATTATACAGTATATTAAGTTTCGGAGCCCTTAAATCATTGAGGGCCTCTGGCTTTAGTCCATTCAGCCCCCTCTTTAATCTGCTATAGCTGCAACTTTGCAACATTCCACACTTAATGAAAGCTTGTATAATTATAGTTCATACGTATTACATGTAAGCTACGCCGGACCTGCTTGTCTTCATAATATCTCTTTTTTGTGTGTTGTTGTTTTGGTTCTTACCATTTTACAACTAAAAACTATTTAATTTACTGAAGCATCTTTAAATTATTAGTCTATTGATTGATGTTAGAAGCCATTAAAAAAAAAACAACTATACACTGGAGTCCTAAAAGAACTTAACAGAACGAAATGACCACAACAGAAGTGTTTATCTGAAAAAAAAAAAAAGAAAAAAATAATAATAATAAAATAAAAAATAAAAAAATTGCTATTTTATGAATGCGTTGTCGTATGCAAATGTCGGCTTCCTCTTTCCTTTCTACACATCCTATTTTCTCTTTCAAACAAAATGTTGTTTTAAACATTTTTAAAAATAATTTTAATTATGAATATTTCGATTTACAGGAGGTTTTAAACTATTAACAAATTCTTAAGTACTTCTTATGTTATTTAAGCATTAACAACTTTAGTATTTCTTTATAAAAATCTAAAACTCTAATAACAATGCAGTACGAAACACAAATCATTGATAAGCATATGGCGCATTAATCTTCTGTATAGTAGGAGCGTCTGCTACAGATTAGATTTCTAATGTTAAAATTTTAAGGGTATAATTTTATCTGCTGGTAAGACTGTATAGTAAAAATGAAAGATGTTCCGTATTCATTAATTTACTAATTATGAAAGATAAAATATGTTTATTTAACAATCTGTTTGCACTTTAAGCTTAAATTATTTTGGTGGGTGGAATAATAATGAATTTATCTGTAACGAAATGACTAACTGATCATGATGATTAAAATCAAGATGAATGAAGAAAGTGACCTCTGCTATGGGATAATAATATGTTATTTTATCAAGGCACAAACAGCAATCACTGAGAAAATCAGCCAGTGACTTCATTTAATGTCAGATCAAACCATCTGTTCAGACACTGACATATTCTGCCTAAATGAGCCTCTGCTTTTTCACATATAGCACCTGAGTCTATTTTCACATATAGCGCCTGAATCTATTTTCACATTTAGCGCCTGAGTCTGTTTTTTTACATATAGCTCCTGAGTCTATTTTCACATATAGCTCCTGAGTCTATTTTCACATATGGCGCCTGAGTATTTTCACATCTAGTGCCTGAATCTATTTTCACATATAGCGCCTGAATCTATTTTCACGTATAGCGCCTGAATCTATTTTCACATATAGCGCCTGAGTCTACTTTCACATATAGCGCCTGAGTCTATTTTCAAATATAGCGCCTTAATCTATTTTCATATATAGCGCCTGAATCTATTTTCACATATAGCGTCTGAGTCTATTTTCACAGATAGCGTCTGAGTCTATTTTCACAGATAGCGTCTGAGTCTATTTTCACATATAGCGTCTAACTCCGTTTTCAGAGACAGCGCCGGCTTATTGTATGCTGCCCTGGGCCCACATACTTTAGCGCCAGCCCTGATCCACAGTGTAATAATCAAGTTCGACGGACATACAATTTGAATATATCCTACAGAATAGGACTTCGATAGATAAAATACAAGATAAACAAACAAAGATTGTGATAAAAACAATAAATTAAAGCTTTATTAATAGACCAATTCACAAGTAGACAATTCGCCTGATAACTTCGTCCAAATAGAAAATATTCAAATTAAATTTAATTTATACAATGCATACTAGATCTATACCATTAAAGTGGCTGGGCCATTGATTACAAATAATTTTAAAATAATCATAAAGAAGAAAGATGAGAACAATTACTAAACAAAAATTACAGGATATATATATTAGGTTATTATGAATCAGAGAATTTTTAAAAAAAAATGTTTTAACAAATTACATCAGTAATCGTTGAAATGAATGTTTTAAAGAAGATTTTTAATTAAGTGCCTGCCATAAATGATGTCACGCGAATTCGGCCGATTTTTTTTTACCCACCTCGTCACGAAAACTTGGCTAATTTCAAATCTTTTTGTTGTTGTTGTTGTTATTCAAGTATGCATTTAGTGTAAGGATGGACTCTAATATAGCGTAACCCGTGTGAAGCCGTGTCAATCATAATTAAATACATTGTATACAATCGAACATTTAAGTGAACTTTTTTAAAATTGGGAGTTTTGATGTGACGTCAAATTTGTTTACCACCCCCTCCCCCCCTCGTCACTCATCGTCACAAATGTGTGACTCCCCATAACATCTAGGTGCGTGACGTCTTTTGTGGCCGGCCCCTTAACTTATTTTAAAATGTAATCATTGGTCTATTTTTCATTGTATAAGATCTATTGAGATTTAACAATTACTTTTCCTAAAAAATGAAAAAAATAATTTTCGGACTTTTTGTTTCCTGGTTTTATGTGTTTTAAAAATAGTGTTGTTATTTTGAGAGAGAGAAAGGGGGGGGGGAATCACCAAACAAAAACAATTAAACCTATGGATATGAAGACTAACAAGTAATTTTTAAAAAAAAAACGTAAAAACCAAGTTTTGACTATAAATCCTTTATATACGATACCTAACTAAAAGAATTTTCATTATAATACGCATCGCACGACAATACAAAAATATTTTATTTTAGTTACAATGCATCAAATATATAAAGGATTTATAGTATAAAAAAAAAAACTTCTACAGTCTGCCTGCTAAATTTCAGCACGATTTGATCACGGAAAGGGTTATAGAAGCATGTTTAACATAGATCTAGTGGGCACCGCGAGACAGATTAGCAATTAATAGTATTGACATTTACAGATCGGGAATATATTTTATTTTAATATAATACGTACCGCACAGCGCAACAGGACAGTAATAAAAAAAAGGCCGTTCAATATGGTACGCACTACGACACTCCATTTTATAAATTAACATGATGCATAGAGATATATAAAATAATCTTTTAAAAAAAACAACAATAATTTAGTTACAGTACATTCAATTGATCTGAAATTTTGAAACCTCATTTTTATCATCGGCACGAGTCTGCCTGCAAAGTTTTAGCTCGCTTGCCAACGATGAAGTGAGTTAAAAATCGATACAATTTTTTTCGGCAAACTAGCTATCAAGAGCTCAACCAGACACCACGAGTTAATATAAAGGATTTAGAAAGCAAGGGGAAGAACTGATACGACCTTCAAGCCTTCAAGAACTCAACAGTTTCGTCTCTTTATATTCAAAATTTCAGATGTAAAAAAAGAAACAGGAATTAAACACACTTCATTTACATATGGCAGGAAACATTAGTTTTTGAACAACTTTCTTTTCCTGTATTGTTATTTTCCCATTTTCTTCTGTTTGTAAAGACTCGTGACGAAGCTTGTTTTATTGACTATCTGGTAGTTATTGTTAGCAACTGATGAGACATTCCAAAATCTAATCTGATCTAATCTAATCTAATCTAATCTAATCTAATCTAATCTAATCTTATCTAATCTTATCTTATCTTATCTTATCTTATCTTATCTTATCAGTTACAGATCCTCCTTGATGTTTGAAGAAGGGCAAAACGTTTTAAAGATCACGCCGTAGATTATATGAGAAATACATAAATTTATACATTATAAAAAAGTACAATGTTATATTTTTTTTAATTAAACTCTAAAATATATGTTTCTGTATATATTACGGTTGCGGAAATTAACGATTACTTGATAGATTAATCATTAAAAATTTAATTGATCAAAATTAATTATTTCGATTAAAATTTAAGGAATTTTTTTTTCCCAATTTCTTAATAATTTATATTTTTTAACTTACATAATTTCCCCTCGTTGTATTATAATTTATTTAGACGTGCACAAGTAGCCAATAAGTTTTTTTCCCTTTATTTATTGCATAGCACAACGGATTTGCTGTGCTACGTCCCCTAAATTTGAGAGCCATGGAATTACTGCGACTTAATCGATGTCGCGAAATAATGAAGCGCAACTAATGGGATCTTTTTTTATGCATTATAAAAATATAATTAATCGAAATTAATCGATTAAATTTTTTCAAGATTAATCGAACAAAAATGGTTTAATCAGTACGAGCACTAATATAAATATTTCAATAAGTTGTTTTCATTCATTGTTACGAAACGTTAAATAAAATGTAACCTCTTATCTCCCTTGAAGTGTAAATATTTTGGTTAATTTTGAAAATTCTTTTTTTTTTTAAAATCATTTTAAAATTGATATTAATTAACGCCATGGATTGATCTAATGCTAGTGCAGACAAGTACCGTGTCAACGACCTTATCCACGTCTTAGCATGTTATAATGGATCAAAATGAGGGGTAGGACTGCAGTCAGGCTGATACAAAATGCAATGGAAAAGCCTTTATCAACGAACATACAAGACACAAAAAAGACTTCTTTTTGGATACTTTGGATTTCTCCGCAGCTAAGTTCCTTCATTTTTTATTTTTATTTTCGTTTTGTTTGTGTCTTGTATGTTCGTTGATAAAGGCTCTTTGCCGAAACGTTCGCTGTTTTGTTACGTTCTGTCAGGCTAACCCTTACCTTGTTTACGTCTTTTCCATTGAATTTTATAATGGATCAATAATATCTCGTGAAAAATTAAATTTAATTGCCCCGCATGCTTGATAGAACTACTACTACTGGTAATTTCTTGTAACTTTTATTTAAAGAATAGTGGTTTTAATTTTATAGACGATGAAGCAGAGTCGCACGATCGACGCCAAAGAGACGTTGTAGTGACGGTATCAGGTGGTTGTCATAGCGACATTCTCTGTTCTCGTCTTGGGTTGGTTTGTTTTGGTTAACAGAGTTTCCACTCATTTGACCGGATGTGTGTGCGATATTTCTATTTTTGGACTATTGACAAATGAGGAGCGCTCTTTTTAATAATTTAATTTAAATCGTCATTATTAGTTTTATTATTAGTGTATATGGCATCCGCCCGTCCTCAACGGTCGATGGCGTTTACTCCTGCAGCTCTTCTCTCGTTTGCCTTTCTCCTGGCTCCTCTGTCTTCACTCCTAGCTGTGTGGGTGGCTTCCGCTACTGGAATACTCTCACTCACTTTTGACAGCCAGAGGGTGAGCTTCTCAGCAATGGCTTCCCACTTTTATCGTCCATTGGCGCCAGTGGCATGTCTTTCTTGCAGACGCCCTTGTAGCGCAGGCAGAGGCGACCTCTGTTCCTCATAACAGTTGCAAGGCTCTTGGAATTCGCTCCGAGCTCATCCTTTGGACATGGCCCAACCACCGCAGGCGCCTATCGCTCAGGATTGAGTGCATACTCAGCATATAGCTACTCCTGATTACCTCCACATTAATGATTTTTTCCTGCCACTTGATGTGTAGGATCCTACACAGCATAGCAAGCATCGTAAGTGGAAACTGTTAAGCTCCTTTGCTTGCTTGGCGTAGGTCGTTTAGCATTCGAGGTCAAAAAGGAGTGTTCTGAGCACGCAGGCCTGGTACATTGTGATTTTCGTCCTGTTAGTGAGCTGCGCATTGTTTCACCCTCTTTGATTTAGCCTTGCCTTTAACGATGCGGCCCTACCGATTATCGTTTCTATTTCTTTTTCCGGTGACAGTGTGCTTGTGATGTTACTGCCAAGGTAAGTGAAATCCTCGAAAAACATCCTAGGTGTTTCCCGCAATGGAGATTGGTGAGAGGCAGTCTGTGCCTTGTCTCATAACATCTGGTTGCTTGGAACAAGGCCACATCACACATGATATGCGTGATGCCAAAATAGTCACGCTGTACAACAAGAAAGGTGATCGCAGTGATTGCTACAATTATCGTGGCATATCCCTACTGGGTATTGTGGGAAAGGCCTTTGCCAGAGCGGTTCTTGCACGCCTGCAAATTCTGTCATGAAATGTCTACCTGGAATCTCAATGCGGTTTTCGGGTTCGCCGGTCAACCATGGACACTCCGTCAACTGAAAGAGAAATGTCGGGAGTAACAGAAAGCCCTCTTCATCGTCTTCATAGACTTAACAAAGGCATTTGACCTGGTCAACTCCATATACTATACTGGAAAAATAGGATGCCCGCCGCGGCTCCTTAACACCATCGAGTCCTTCCACACCAATAGGCACAGCACAGTGCTCTTCGATAGTTCCACCTCAGGACTCTTCCCAGTTTGAAGCGGAGTCAAACAGGGCTGCGTACTGGTACCAACACTCTTTGGTATCTTCTTCTTGGTGCTATTGTGACATGCTTTCGGGGACTGTTTTAAGGGTGAGAATATTCATACCAGGGCGGATGGGCGACTATATCACATCAGCCGGCTCCGTGCGCAGAGCAAAGTGGAAACTGTATTTATCGGAGAGTTGCTCTTCGCGGACGACTCAGCTCCTACCTCACATACAGAGTTAGGACTCCTACAGCTGGTCTTTAAGTTCTCAGAGGCATGCAATGAGTTCGGTTTCACGATAAGCCTAAAAAGACCAACATTTTGAGACAAGTTTTATAATTAGTGCAGACTAAATTTACTGCATTAAATGAAAAGCTCCCAACCCTTTTCAGTTGGCGACCCATTTTAATAAAAGATAATAGACCCGCGAGCCGCGAAACAATTAAAAATATTTAATTAGTTATTTTAAAAAAGACACGACAACAGAAATGTATAAAATTTTATTTTAAATTTGTTTAATAAATACTTAACTGAGAAGGTTAAAAGTTCATGTTACTCGCCAGAGCCAAAAACTAGCGGGTGAATTTTTGTTAACGACAACCTCGTGTCATTACCAGCTATTATTTAATTAATTTATTTATGTTGATGACATATGAATTCACAAATGGAACTGCTCGAAAGGAAAACATAGTAATAACATGACTGATACATACTATACCAGTACAGAGGCGTCACTAAGGTTGGTGTCACCCGGAGTGGTAGGTCATGGTGTTACCTCCTCACAATTTAACCCATATTACTCCTCCGAGTTTTCCAGTGCCAAATAACGGGAATATATAGAATTTTACATTCTGGTGTCAGCCCCCCCTCCGATGGTGCCACCCGGGGCGGCGCTCCCACCGCACCCATCTAGTTACGCCACTGCACCAGTTTAGCGAGAGCAAGTTACATGCTAGGGAATCCTTCTGCAAAACAAAATCTTCGTCTTTATTTTATTTATTTATTTTTTTTTTTTTTTTGGGGGGGGGGGCTGTCTAAATTCTAAATCATTAATCAAGGGAGAAGAAATTGAAATTCATGTCTATGTAGTTTTTTCATCGTTTAGCTCGGTAAATTTACGCTTGCGTTTCTTTTCAATGCAACCTGGATGCCCAGTAATTTCCTCTTTCAAAAGTTTAATTATTTAACCTTCAGATTCATTACCACAATGAAGACGTGTTTCTTAAACTTGGCAATGTTTACAAGATTTTTATTTTTTTCGTCGCTTTTTGCGGCTTGGCTAAAGATGCCTTGATATTAACTTAAAATGAATGTGATAAAATTCGCTTCCTTTCCTTAAAGTTTCAGGTTAACCCTATTTCACTGTTCTAATACATCTGCTAACTATGTAATGTCCCCTCTAAGGTTTTTTGGTCAGTGTGAAAAATAAAATAAAAAACTCGTGTGCAGAGTTGCACAGCAACCTTTTTTGTGCAGTACTTGACAAAATTTGCTGAGCGGTAGTTCGAAACTTCTGCGTGGCGTCAGTCAGATATCTGCGCGACCGCGCAGCCTAATGGGGAAAATAGTAATTGTGCTACTCTTTTCAACTAGGCTTAAGCCTTAAAATATACGATAAGGTCATGTTTCCCTTGCATTTACAGGAACAACTTGATTTCTTCTTTCATCTCAAAGACACGATTCACAGCATATCAAATCAAGACTCCATTTAAAATAAAAATTCATTATTGCGAATATTAAATAAATTTACTGTATAAGTTGGCAATCCCATAGAAAAACCGACGCAACCTTCTTGGGGCTCGTTACCCATAGGATGGGAACCTGTGTATCTAACAGTTTTATTGGTTTTTAAAAAAATTATTCCTTACATTAATTTCACCGTCTCGTCTTTCTGTCTGTCTTTCGTGGTCCCGCGGAAAAAAATAGGTTAAAAAATGGCCCACTTTCCGAGATCATATTGAGCTGAAATTTTACACAAAGACTTTTGACACCTAACGATGCATTCTATTAAAATTTCATATCGATCGAATGTACTGTAATTAGATTAATTAATATTTAGAGTATCTCTATGTAGCATGTAAATGTTTCTGCTAGTCTGTCACGCGGTGCGTAAAATATTGAACATAATCAATACAGTAAGTTATGTTAAGTTATATAAGGGAATTATAGTAAAAAAACCACTTAGATGCTACGGGTTTTTAATTGTTAACTTAACATTCAATCGTTATGGTGCTTTTATTTGTATTTGCTCGGTCAACTAGTAGTGGGAATGCAAGTCATTTTTACATTCCATTCTGCTTAAGTTAAAGGGCTCAAGTGAATATAGTTAAGGGTTATTGAGCATACAAATTTAAGTAGAAAAAAAAACTCACTGAATAAACTGAACAAAAATTTAGTTGATTTTATTGAACTGCCATAATGATAGACACATTTGTAATATACATTTTATAAGACACCCATTAAAAGTGAGTTTTTAAAGGAGAGTTTAAAAGAAATAAAATACAGTATAAATATAAACAAGTAACTGAATTTTAACAATTTTCCACTTCAATAAACGGAAAAAAAACAAAGAAAAGATTTATTGTAAATTGTAAAACATGATGGGAAGAATTACTTTATTCATTTTAACAATTAAAAAGTTTGTTGTTTTTTTTAAATTGGAAACGGGAATCTCAGCTTGTTTGCTTGTACATCTATAAGTATACGACTCATAACGGTTGATTAAAAGAAAAAAGTTGTTATTTTATCTTGTGAAAATATACGGCACTGTTTCAAAGTGAAGAGTGCCAGCCTAAGTCAGCAGAGACAATATTTCTCAGGACCAGCTCGTGAGATGATAAACTACTAGAATACGTCTTCTTGTTCTTAAAATACATCGAAGTGGGATGATATTAAATGTGAAGTACATACTTAAGTTCATGAAAATTTGAGCACATTTTATGACGGCATTAACAATCGCTGATGATGTTACACTCAATGGAAGACGAAATATGAAACTAAGGCGCCCCCTACGTAGTGAAATGTTGGATCCTTTAGTAACGAAATGAAATACCGTCTAGATCTACTGGAGACACATTCACCGGGCTTTGATTTATAATGAAAAACTGGATTAACTCAATCGATGGACTGTGCTTCATGATACGATGGGGAAACAAATATGCGGTATACCTAATGGATGAGTATGTAGGTATAATATGTGTATGAAGGAGGATTTGTAGGTATAATATGTGTATGAAGGAGAATTTGTAGGTATAATATGTGTATGAAGGAGGCTTGTGGTGGATATGTAGGTATAATATATGTATGAAGGAGGCTTGTGGTGGATATATAGGTATAATATGTGTATGAAGGAGGCTTGTGGTGGATATGTAGGTATAATATGCGTATGAAGGAGGCTTGTGGTGGATTTGTCACAAAAGTGTTAGTAAATGACGCCTGCAAAGCTGGGGCTTTTTTATTTATTGAGAATGTTAAATGAAAAGGCCCAAGAGAAATTACGACACTCACATATATAATATAGAGAGTTATTTACAGTATCAAGCATTCATAAATGTGTTTTAGTATTAACCATACATTTTCAACAAGCTATCCAAACATTTGAATGGGACCGGTTCTTAAGTGTGATAAAGACAAATGAGCTGTTATAAATTTCCTTTTCAAAAGGTTCCATAGTTATGTTCAATATTCCAGTTAAACGTCAATAATGATAAAAGGTATAAGAAACAACATTATTTTATAAAGGGAAAGAATTGCAGGATGATAATAATTCGCTAAGACATAACTTATGTCGTGAGTTATAGAACCTACAAGAGTTGCACGTTATTGTGCCTAAGAGACCTCTGTTAACAGGTGGGTCCTCTAAAACAATCTGAATAATATGGTTGCTATTATCTTGTTTATATTTATCTTGCTCCGTTTTCCTAGTGTATACTAAGCAAATTATTACCTTGGACTCATCAAGCATAAGTCTTATGCTTGATGAGTCCAAGCTAATAATTTGCTTATGAATTAATGCCGACTTAGCAAGTTTGCTGCAGGAGCACATTGTGCCTATAAACGACTTAAATAGGACGCTACAAGCGCTTAACATGTCTGTACGACTTCTATAGCTAGGATGCTATAAGCGCACACCATGTCTGTGTACAACTTAGGATGCTACAAGCGTACACCATGTCTGTGTACAACTTGCTACCAGCACACACCATGTCTGTGTTCCACGTAGATAGGATGCTACAAGTGTCCAGCTTGTCCGTGCATGGCTTATCTTGGCCACTCCTAACACACACCTTGTCTGTACTCGACTTAGCAAAAAAAAAAAAAAAATCAACACGGGGTTAATCATTACATTGGTTTGAAGACATCTCTTGACACGCTTAGCCATCAACCGGAACAAGTCTGCATGGATAATTCTAGAACATGTCTAGTACCCAAGACGTGGCCGGGAGAGACCACCCTTAATGCCATATCAAGAGGGTAAATGTGCAAGGAGGCAGCACTCAGCACAGTGCAGCACTGATTTGAGTGGGTGTGCACGTGGTTTAGTTGTATTGCCTTGAGTTTACCCCCATCTATCAAAGTTTGTGTCGGAACCTTATTACCACATACATTTAGTCACAACCTGACACAGCCGCCTTATTTGATGGAATTCCAGAGGCGGTGCAGCCTCGACCACAAGTTGATCTTTAAAAAAAAAACAAAAAAAAACAACTAATATCAATTTACTCTTTTAATGGCACATACAACGGAATTCAATTAAATAGAGGGGTTGAACAGACACGTGACTTCCGTTTGGAATGTTTCTCACAGTCTGATAGCAAGTCAACGGCTTTCTGCGTTATCGACTGCAGAACTGTTACAACTGGCACTGAATTGGGATGTGTGGTTGTTGGCACGACTGTTGATCTTTGTATTGTAAGGGCTGTCCCATGTGTCACCTTGATGCCTCATACTCAAAGCCGGTCAAATATCAATGACCCGAGGCTATTGGGAACCAGAAGGCCTACAACAGGGTCGATTACTTGTTAATGCTAGAGTATATTCAAAGTGGTGAGGGGATAAGAATGTTCACACAGAGTGATCGCTGACCATGGTTAATTGTGTCCACATATCATAGGGCTGAGACTTGAGACCGTGATGGTGACTGTGGGTAGATCAAGATTTCAGAATGCTGGCGGGTAGTTTACGAGACATGCACCAGTAGGCCTATTGGGTTTAGTAAACTTAGGGGAGTTGCATGCGGGGGGGGGGGTAGCAACAGTTGTTGGGTACCTTCATAAATTACCTGGATTATTCCATTGGCTTATGTCAAGCGTAGATGGGGAAATAGATCGACTTGAAAAACAAATTTTAGACTCGCGCGACAAATAATTTTGGAGACTTGTAAAAGGGGACGTGTAGTAGTAGTAGGAAATCTCAAACCGAATTGCTGAAGGATCGCACAGAGATCGGGGAGACAGAAGACTGAGTAGAAGTATTGACCCGGGAAGATTATTGATTCACAGAGAGGATATTAGTATAGGAGTGAATCCATCAAATATGATGTTGAATTAGAGTAAAGAGGGAGAGAACTGGGCCTACCGACTACGATGTTGTACAAAGTTGGACATTTCAGGCAGAAAGATGGATAAGGAGATTAATAAACACATTTACAGCTAATTGCAGTCTTTCTCTACAATATTCTGTATGTTAACCCAGGACTTCCCACAAAAAAGGTGCTCCTCAGGTCATTGTCGCTTTCGTTCCTCATACGATCGAATGCCGCTGAAAACGTCCATTTTCTCCGAGTGTCCGGTTATTATGTAAAGGGTGCCTCAGCTTCAGACACTGTTTGTTGGTGACAAGAAATGTTCTCTCTAAATTTCGTTGGCTCGAGGGCAAAATAACAAAATCGTGTTCAAAATTACATAGCATCCATTTTTTCTTCAAAATTTTAAATCGGCAAACAATTATATGATAGTATCCTTATATTTTGCTGCATGGTATTTATAAACTGATGCGCGTCGCCCGTCAGATATCTACGTAGCCACGTGGCTTAAAGGGAACATTGGTTGACAACAAAAGAAAGTCGTGGTTGTATAAAATAGCTGGCACTGGGCCGTGACAGTGTGGTAGCGTGTAGCTTGTATTGATGCTCGTGACGTCATCCTGCCCAGCATCCACCGGTTCCATGTCCTCTCTACTGTATAGCGCTAAACCACATGCACACTCAAACTGAAGTGACCCTCAGAACGGATGCAGATTATATTACTATCAAGTAGAACATTGCCACATTGTATTCCTACATTATATAGTGGTTACATTTTGCATAAAGTAGAGAGACACGTCATCTTCAAGGGGAGGGAGGAGGCCTTTGCTTTATTCCCCCCCCCCCACACTATATGATTTCGTTTTTGCATTATTAAATGCACATTGCCATTGATAACGCAATTTCAAAGATTGTTTTTTTCCAGCTTTCAAAGCAAACAATTTTTTGATGATTTCTGTTTGGGGACACAAAGTCAAGTATAGCCATGGGCGGCACAATGTCTCGCTATGCAGCTGTATCATTAGGCAAAATAGTTCCGTTCACATAGCTTAAAGCATTCGAGACCTTAAACTTAAAACTGTGATATCAGTAGACGGAATTAAGTTTGTAATTTACGATGGAAAAATATTCCCCCACCCCCATCCACTCCTAAAAAAATGTTTATGTGTATAATCCATATCCAGCAATATTTATTTTAAAAAAGTAGTATAATAAACATGTTATTTCAAGTTTAATTTGCATGAAATTTCAGATTAGACATGCTAAAAACTGCACTAGAACAGCTGGCGTTGAGTATCTCTAACCACTCATTGGCTTTACCAATGAGGCATGTCTGATGTTTTAGTGAATATTTCAGTTATATTCACATATAATTTTCTCTCATTAAATAGTATAGACCATGACAGTACATTAGAGTTAGAGATATATTGGCAAGAAATATAAAGGACAAAATTTATAGCCATAAACATAAGAAAAAAGAATAACAGATACACGAAATGAAAGAGAAAGTCACGTGATAAAACGACCTTGATTTAAAAAAATACGAGATGAAAATATTTATTATATGAAATTTTATGTCTAAACTATAATGATATATTCTATAAGATTCACTAGGTGAAAAAAATTATGATGCCATGTATTTGTAAAATTTACACTGTCTCTTTTCTTCTATTAAGCCTAGGTTCTGGTCTCATTGTGACATCACTGTAAGCCAACATGCGGCTTGATATTATGCTTTCGCCGGATGTAAAATAACACTTCATCATCGAAGCATGTAAGAGCGTTAGCCAAAACTGCTTGGACCTGATGAATTAATGATCAGTTGACACCACGTGATGTTGTGCCTCACCAGACTTCACACATGCGAGATACCGAGTTGGGGAAGTCTGATGCACAGTGATACGATGAAATTACTTATGGTATCTAGTAACCGTTTATCGAGTTCGTTTTCCCTTTACAGCTTGCAGAATGATGGATGAGCGCTTTTCACTGAGAGGAAACGTTATGGGGCGGGGGGTGGGGGTGGTGTAAGGATTGTGTGAGATGTTGCCATGACGACATGAAATAGGAAGACAGACTGGTGGAAGACCGGTGGTCAAGAGAGAGAATCGTAAAGGGAAACGGTAAGACATGAACCTGATACCCACAGGTCTTAGACCAGAGAGCTCCCTGATGGCCTGTCTGTGTGTCCTAATTTGGGAATGTAAGATGAGCGGTGAATAAAAGTGTAATAATATAACGGATTATTTCATGTTAATTTACATTGTGTCTACATCTCATCAAATAATCTCTTAGTTTCGCTTTAAGAAAATTGTTGTTATAGTTTTAAAAACGTTTTCTTTCACTTTGAGTCCAAAATTGTATTTAAAAAAACCACGACAGCGAAAACTGGGAAGGTAGCAGAAGCGTTAACACCTGTTCAGCCACAACTGTTTTGTTTGTTTTTTTTCACGGAGTTTTCGTTGGCATCTTGACATGAGTGTGACCCTTTTGAAACTCTTTGTACTCCCCCTCCAAACCAGGGGCGACCACCGGCTTGTTGTCTTCAGAACTCTGCACCGTGTCGTGAAGCATGCCGCTGTCCGTCTGATCATAGTCCAGCAGGTCTGTCGGCAAGAGCTGACCACCGTCGTCCGTCTTCGCCGTCGTCTGAGTGCCGTTGCCATGCCGCAGGTCATAAAGTGCGCCGTCGTCGCTTGCCAACAAAGAAGAAGTAGAAGAGTTCGCCGCCATGGTGAGGTTCTGGTTTTGTCTGTTCCTCTCCCTCTCCTGGTTGGCGCGGTGCTCATGTCTCTTGTTGCTGTCAAGGATCTGGTAGTGCTTCAGGGCGTCCATGATGGTCAGCTTCTGGCTCAGCTCGCAGTAGAGCTTGTGGTCCATCTCGAAGAACTTCATGAACGACTCGTCCACCTCCTCCAGGTTGCTGAAGCAGGGCCGCACCAGCGTGGAGACGGTGTTGTTGAGAGGGGGCGGCGCGGCGGTGGTCACGGAGTGGGCCGCGAGCAGCGCGGCGCCAGTGAGGGTCAGGAAGATGCCCGTGGTGCTAAGGGTGATGCTGGCCAGGTAGAAGCTGTTAGCCCGGTTGTACCTGTAGGCGGAGAAGTTCTGGCGGGCGTAGCTGTTGCAGAAGTAGGCGAGCATGCCGAGTACGGGGTTGAAGAGGGCTGCCACTATACAAAGGATTTTATAGTCTGGAATTTCTCTGCAAAAAGAACAGTAAAAGAACTTGAATTACTAACCTTAAGTACAAGATGCAGTTAAGTGAAACGATAATTATTATTATTATTATTATTATTAATCTGGGGATATCCCATTTAATAACAGAAAAAAGTATATGTAGAAATTTAGAAAATTTTCTCAAAATGAGTTGAGTTGACTGTGTGTCAAATGGGTTCCACACAAAACACTCACATTTGGGGATTGTGCATGCACAAAACTGTCAGTCCTTATAAAAGGATGACCTTTATACATTACTTACCTGTTTGAACTAACCAAAGGATAACCAGTCAGTGTACATGACTTACCTGTCTGAGCTAACCAAAGGATGTGCCACTTGTCTCTGCCCGGCTTTGATTAATTCAATTTGGCTTGTATTCTGAGGATGAGGTTAGCTCTATTATTGACATTGAATGGAAGAAGTCAAAACGATACCAGAAGTCATCTATACACTAATTACAAATATTTCAAGTGATACTAATGTCATAGCCATCATTGCATTCAACGGCGTCATTAACATCACCATGGGTTTTAAGTGTTTACAGTGATTACTTTACTAAATATTTCGCATTTCATTTTTTTTGCAGGCATGGATTGCTACAAATAATACAATGAACGTCGGATAAAACTTATGCCACCAGGGCAAATCAAGAACTAAATCCGCCTTACCTGGAGTGAAGGTTGATTATTCCCCGCTTGGCCGCTGTCAATACTGGAAGGCATGGAGTGGTGAGACCCCGGAGACACATTCTGAGGACTGAAAAAGTCTGGCTCGAAGCACGTCATAGGGATCCTCAGCGTCATGGGTGCCTGGGAAGGGTCATCAAAACAGCCAGCGTCGGGGGCGGACATCTGCGGGCTGTGGCCGGCAGTCGACACGGCCTGTGGTCCGCCTGCGAGCTGACTGCACTGTGAAGATGAAGAAGAGTGACCGCACTTAGACTGGACAACCGAGTTGCTGATGGGGTCGGGGTAAAATTGTGGCATAGGGAATTGCCGCTGGTACGGAGAATCGCTACTCCGGGCAAAGCCTCTTCTGCACTGTTCGTATCCTAGGATGGGATACTGGTAAAACTGCGTGTCGCTGGCGTTTCCTTGCAATAAACTGGAGGCGTCGCTGTAATCATGTGTTTGGCCATTTATGTGTCCCTCGCCCTCGCATGGTTTATTACGGAACGTGACGCGGGAGTTGTCTCTCTGTGTGTGGAGATAGATCTCTTGCTGGCTTGGGGTGGTTTGGGTCATCCCATGCTTATGGGATGCACTGCTGAATGCATTTCGCTGGGAAATGTCTAACCTGTTTAGGGGCGACCCCACACAACCGCAAAAATGGCTTTCATTACCTTTGTGACCACCATGGCAGCAGCCATTATGTCCAGGTGCGTAGCTTCCGTAGTCTCTTGCCACGTTCTCTGGGAGATCACGAGCAGCCGAGGTATTTCCATGCGGACTGCACGAAGGACTCGAACCAAGGGTATCGCTCATGTTGCGAAAGATTTTGAGTTCATTATTTATGGGCGAATGCTTTGTGGGAGGAACTGCAGCTGTGTTTTGAGCCTGAGGGCATGGCGGTATATCTCTGGTCAGCCTCGGCACGAGTACCTGGAGAGGCTGCGTGTGATCATGAGAGTGTTTGGCTTTGGTATTTACACCCGAGTAGGACCAAGGTGCGCCGTACCCCAGCACCGAGTTCAGGTTGGCAGCTTGACCTCTTCCAGCTGAGGAGGTCTGAGTCACCCTCTCGTCGAGACCAAATGATGCACCATCCGAGCCCGAGGTCGAGGTCTGAGACTGTTCATTCTCTGAACTTACCGTAAAATAGTCTTTGGTCGTTTTCAAGTCATTGGAAAGTGAACACGTCGGGCTGCAAACGCACACGGATAAAGAGTCGGAACAGTCACTTGCGTACACATCTGTTGTGTTTGACATTGGGTTACCTGGAAAGTTACATGATTTGACGACAGCAACTGATTCGGGAGTCTGAGAATCATTTGGTTTTATTCTTTCAGCACAAGATTTGTGTGACGTTTCTGAGCCACCTTTTCCCGATGGCTCGGGCTGAGAACAATCCGATGAAGCTGACGAATCGTTCACAGAATGAGACACATTTGCAGTTTTTCCACAATTTGATGGCAAGGCTCTCTGAGCAACTGGCTGAGATCCATTGAGATTCCTTGCATTCAAAGATTCCAAAATATTTCCAGTGGAAAATGCCCGTCTGAATTCGACATTTTCGACTAAGTTGTCTGATATTTTTTTGTCATTGACAAGTCTTGTGACGTCAACATTTTGTTGACACTGAGGAGGACCGATGACGTCATTTTCTTTGATATTTGAAAGCGAATGTCGTGGGCAGTGACACACTTGTTCATCAGACGAGAAATCGCGAGATCTCCTCTTTCTGGCACAATCCCCAGTATTCTGGTTCAATTTTTCCGCGGGGCTTAAAAATTTTTGTTCTCTAATGTTAACACGAGTCTCGTTTTGGAGATTGAAATTCGGCGGGATTTGATTACTTACCATCAAATCTGACGTCATTTGAGATGAGCCGTCCGCCGTATGTTCAGTGTCAACGGGCACCGTTTTTTGAGACGTGCCGTCATTTTCGTAAAAATTTTCGTGAACGTCCAAGCGGTCGCCCGTAAGATTCTGATACGACCTGGACGTGCTTGTCGTCCGAGACCGACCCCCGCCGAAGTCCGGGTAGCTGTCCGTCGAGCTGCTGTCGATGAGCGAGCTGTTTCCAGAGTCGACCCCCTTGCTTCTCTGACTGGACGCGTCACTGGACAAGCTGGACGTCCGCAGTCGCACCGTGTGGGGCAGTTTCTGAACCAGGAACTGAGACTCGCCCTGGCGCTGGTCGTCAAAAGTCACCTCGGTCGGCGACATTAACGGGATGTTCTCCTCGCTCCTGGTGCCGGACGAGTTGAACACCGTCAGTCGGAGACTGTTGGCCGCGCCTTTTCGTGCCGTTGCCGTCAAAAACTGTTTCCCCGCAGAGCGTCTCCCGTTGCCCGCAAGGTCAGTCCCGAAATCTCCGATGGAAGTGCTCGTCATCTTTTACTGCGATGTGAATTTTCTATCAGCAGGTTTCTATAAAATAAAAAACAGAAGTAACGGCTTAAAACAACTGAATTAGAATTGTATTGTATAATGTAGGCCAACGGTTCTTGAATTAAGAAAAGTGGGGGATCTCCCCTGTATTTGGGTTGAAGGGTGAAAGAGAGGGTAAGTACATAGACAAATATAAGATTAAGATCCATGTTTATAGTATTGCTTTTAATCTTGAAAATTTACAATAAAACAAGGAAGATGCGATGCGATGCCATTTTAACTGAACTAAAAATATTTAAATGAAAAAGTGCACAGCTTCGAATAACGGAATATACCACTTGACATTTCTAAATGGCTATCTCCTCTCAGGTATTAAATCAAACAATTTATAAAATATTCAACATCAGATTATTAAGCCTAAAAAAATATTATGTTTCGAACAAAATTTATTCTATAAATATACTTTTAGCCGGTCATCATGATACAATATTTATAGTAGCCCAGCTAACCAAGAAAAAGGTGGTCTAGATATGAAGGTTGTATGCGGTTCTTGTCGATGTTTACGGTGATTTGTGGTCCACCGGAAGCGCTTATATTGTAAACAATTATTGTTTAAGCCATGACGATTGTTTAAAAGAAAAAAATTTGAGATGAAAAAACAATAGTTAAATGACAGATATTGTATTTTAGTGACAATTATTATCAAAATGACAACAGTATCAAGAGACAGCGATTAGTTAAAATGATAACGCTTCTTATGCTTTTCCTAACAAAATAAGAAGTTCTTCAAAAATCAGTAACATCAATTATTTTCAAGTTTAAAATGCATTCTCAAAGGAAATTGCTGATTTTTAAATAGTATTGATAATATTTATACATTTTTATAAAAGTTGTATTAGTATTTGTCTTTAAAATCTTAAGAAGATGCATTCACACTTCTATCAAAATATTTTTCTTTCTTTGCAATCATTACGTGAAACGTCTGAAATAATTTTTACATATCAAACTATCTTTTAAATACAAAACGATAACTCGTAACAGATTTTAAAAATTGTAAAGCAAAAATGTCTTAGTTTTAAAATATTTCTGAATTATTACGATGACAAATTCTGTAGACAAGTTATCAACCGGCCGATAAGAAATGTTACTTCTGTAGCTCACATCAAGACACTTCTTCACGTGTATTCTACTAATTTTAACCGTCGTGGCTTTGAATAATTTTCATTACTTGAAGAGAAAAAAAAACGTGGCATGAATTGGGACTGACAGAAAGATGAACAATAATATTATGCCTTCCAGAATAATAAATATGATCAATATCATTTTTTTTTTAATAATGTTTTTTTCTTGTTTTTTTCTTAACTAATTATTTTCCGATTAGAAACCAAGTACTTAATTCTTATATCCAAAGGCCAGACATGTTTCAAAAACAAAATGCGTCTAATGTAAACGAAACACAATCATCACAGAAATGAAACTCACAAAATTCGTGGTTGTCGACAGATTAATGGTGTTAAATCAGACGACATTATTTAAATAATAATAATAATAAAAGTAGCAGTAGTAGTAGCCCAAAATCTGACCGCGGGCAAAACAATATTTTATCTTGCCTTTTGCCCCATCTTTCATAATTAATCGACCACTTATTATCACTGCAACAATTCTACATTATATTTATTTTTTAAAAAGTCGAAATTTTGTATCGTTTTGAGTACGTCAAAAGATGTCAAAATTGATGATGTTTTCATGCTTATCAACTACTTTATATTCAGAATCTTTAAACCAATCAAAGTGTATACATTTCTCGTTCTGTGCTTACGTTTGTTATGCTGTCAATTGTTAATTTCATTAAATTACTATCGAAAAAGTACATTGGACTAGCAACACTTGTCTGTAACATATAGTCAGCGAAGAGAGTGGAAAATCTTTTCAACTTCAATGTATAAATTCACCTTGGGCGTGTATGGGGTGCTAAGGAGGGGTAGTACCTCTGGTGGGGGGACACGTCGTACTCTCTAGGGGGTAGCTCTCCCACTCTTGGTCCCCACTTGACACTCAGCTCTCACCAGTGGCTCCTAGAAACTGTACCGTGCGCAGTGGCCACACCCCGGACAACAGCTTCGACTGGCTGGCTAAACCTGGTGAGGGTAGCCGTGGGTCTCAAACCCTCGGTGACCTAGGTATGTCTACCTGTGCACGTGAAGACTGGACTCGATGGACTGAGCGGAGGAACCACTAGATGGTCAACGGTCAAGAAGGCGAGTCTCAGCAAAGTGTGGTGGAACGCTAAGTGCATGACAAGACAGACAGGAGATCATGGCCATCCACTGCACCCGTCTCCATCACCAGCCGTCTCGACTCTGTCGTGCCTCTGGATCATGATGGTCTCGGGCGAGAGAGTGAGATCGACGAACTGCGCAACTCTTTCTCACTTAAATCCAAGTCACCGCGCAAGTCACTTTTTTCATCCATCCCATTCCATAACTCACCTCACCACCAAGTCCTGTGGCGACAGGCAAGCGACGAAGTGGGTACACTGGGAGCCGTAGCCGCGACCCTGCACACAGGCGGCCCAGGGCATTGGGTCGTTCTTCACCGACACGGAGCAGAGGTGGAGTCCGGCAGCCCCCTGGGTGACTGAGCAGCCCTTTTTAGGA
>MUZC01000330.1:217930-236326 GCA_002072015.1 Radix auricularia | reverse complement strand
GGTATGTGGAGGTGGGGCGGTATGTGGAGAGATGTGGAGGTGGGGCGGTATGTAGCGGTGGGGCGGTAAGTGGACTTGGGGCGGTATGTGGAGGTGGGGTGTTTTCTGGAGTTGGGGCTGTGTATAGAATTGGGGCGGTGTAAAAGATTGGACGGTGCACTGAAACGGTGTGGAATTCATGGAATCATGCTGTCATATCATTCACAGCTTCATTACAGATATGTCATTCCGCTCCCTAATTCCTATTACAGACGCAGTCACGTCCCTTTCTTCTCTAAAGCGCCCTGAAATCCTTGATATCCACACGCTCACCAACCAACAATAGAATCTCACCCCCATCCCCACCCCGACGTAGCAGATTGTCTCTCACTCCCACCAAACCACACACACAATTTCTATTTCAGCACGTCTACAATAGTGGTTCAAGGCCAAGAGGCTTTGCGTCAGATTTAATGCAATCAAAACTCATTTCGAATTTTTGCGGTCAATAAACCAAACCAAAACCAAACCGAAAAAAAAGAAAGGTTCATTCTCATAAATAATCTTTGTTATCAAAATATTTACAGCAACGCGAAAAAGCACTGAGAACTTTTTTTTAATATATCGATAGTTTAACGAGAATCAAGCGTAATTAACTGTTCTAACTCATTCGAAGGTCAAGCAGTTTATACCTGAACAATTCACCGTAAAAACAATAGGCTTTTATTTTCAACTGTATTCGAAAGGCAATGAGGAAGCAATGACGGAGTACATCATTTCCGTGACGTAATCTAAGTCACAACAGATCTATTGTCTGTGTTGATTTAGTACTGCATCACGTGACCCATCCCCGCTAAGTAGGGCATTGATGGGAATGGCGTTAGCTGATCACGGAATGATATTTAAATATTCGATAGCAAACCCCCTATGCCAGCAGACTGCGGCGAAATAGCATAAGTGTGTGTTTGTGTGTGCGGAGTGGGGGGAAGAGGTCGGGGTAGGATTTCGTTGTGGAAGGGGAGGACGGGAAGATATTTTCGTAGCATTAATTAGGGGGCGTGGCTTGGTGTCCGGTATGTCACTGGAATAAGATGGCAAAGAGAGAATGTCTGCCCGGGTCTCCCCCACAGAGCCAGGAGAATTTTAAGAGTTCGGCGGAAGAATAGTTGAATCTAATATAAGTTGTTTTTTTTTGTTGTTTTTTGTTGTTTTTTTTTTTTGTTTTAAACCAACTGGCAGCAACCAAAGGGGGATGTAAAACCTTTAAAATATTTTTTTTAATGCTTAATGTGCGTTACCTTTTCTATCATTAAAATCTTATGACGTGTTGCTGTTATTTGGATACACTGCACCTAGCTAGTCAGATCTAGTCACAACCGAAATTACTGGTCTTTTCCCCCCTTCCCTTTATTCGTTTTTTAAAATTAAAAATCAAAAACTTACAATAAAGTGCACACAGCTTTACAATGGATAGGGCTTGTCATTTCTAAAACCGGAAAACGTCATAGCTCAATGAGTAATGTTCTATTTTTAGATTACATTTTAGCGGAACAATGTTTTGAAGCATAAATACAATAGAATCGCTATGTTCTAAAAATTGTTGGCATAGAAAAATTACTAAACTGTTTTCTTTTCCTTTTTTTTCAAGTCCAATAAGCTGTCTTAAACTAAAGAAGAATTAGCAAAAAACCCGATAATATATATTGTTCTCAATGTACCTACATTTACATATTGAGTCGTACCTTTTACTAAATTTTTATGCATTTTTTCCTTTAGAAAATATTTTAGCCCCCCCCCCCCCCCCCCCCCCCTCTCTTTATTTTTTTTTTTTTTCCTTATTCACACCTCTACCNTATTAATAGATTTCTGCCATATTATGACAAGGCCTATAGGTTTGTTTATGAGCATGATCAATTTTGCATTCCTTATCCACTGCCGTATGTTCAACGGTTAAGACTTCCTAGCCAATGTTTCACATTTTACATCAACCATCAAGTTCATATCAACACCAATATTTCCTCTAAGGTTCATTGATCCTTGCGCAAAAATTAATTTTTAATTTTTTTTAAAAACTGTTTTCAAATTTGCCCAGCATCCATTCTCTGTGCAATATATTACGCGGTAATTCTAAACCTAATTCTGCTCGGCGTCCGTCAGATCGCTGCGCCTGAATCATTTTAACCCCTGCATCAATACAACTCTTAGACAGACAAGAAGATGACAAACGCTTTTCTTATTCCGTATACCAAGAACAAACACGTAAAAATTCTCGACCTTCCCGGCCGGAATTCAGGAATACCAACACGCTATCAACATTCAAAACTATGATAAGACTGTAAGGCTAGTGAATTAAAATACGGATAAGCGCAGGACACAATAATCTTGTGCGTTTAAGGAGCGCCTGTAACAGATGAGATATTGCCCTCCCCACCCAAAGCCTCCCACTCACCTCTACATAACATTACCGATGTGTATGCCTCTCGACGTACACATAAAAGAACCAGACTTCTGATCAGAATTTCTTCGGGCAGTAGATCGTGTGATTTCAACACGACGTCACGTCGTTGTTTAGAGACGCTTCAGACGCCATCCGTCACTGCCTGCCCCGCCTCACTGCCCCGCCTCATCGATCGACCCGAGACCAAGCTCTTTACTATTGTCCCCGGCCCTCCCCAAACAGGTAAGAGGTAATAAAAACAAAAACAAAAAACGGTAAAAAAAAAAAAATCTCGTTAGGGGCTTAACACCCACAAATTTAAAATATGTAGAGAAAACTAGGTCAGGGCAATTCGGGTCAAGGTAAGCCGTCGGTGTCTTTGTTCGAGCTTCCGTTCATTTGCATTTTATCTCCCTTTGGCTAGATTGGCAGACAAGCTGCTGTCTTGAGGTTAACGAGCATCCAGGCTACAGGTAGCCACCACCCTCCCTACAGTATAGTAGTACAAATGCATCAATGCTACAGGTAGCCACCACCCCCCTACAGTAGAGTAGTAATATACATATATGCTACAGGTAGCCACCACCCTCCCTACAGTAGAGTAGTACAAATACTTCAATGCTACAGGTAGCCACCCCTCCCTACAGTATAGTAGTACAAATACATCAATGCTACAGGTAGCCACCACCCTCCCTACAGCAGAGTAGTACAAATACATCAATGCTACAGGTAGCCACCACCCTCCCTACAGTAGAGTAGTACAAATACATCAATGCTACAGGTAGCCACCACCCTCCCTACAGTAGAGTAGTACAAATGCATCAATGCTACAGGTAGCCGCCACCACCCCTACAGTAGAGTAGTACAAATACATATATGCTACAGGTAGCCACCACCACCCTACAGTAGAGTAGTAATATACATATATGCTACATGTAGCCACCACCCTCCCTACAGTATAGTAGTACAAATGCATCAATGCTACAGGTAGCCACCACCCCCCCTACAGTAGAGTAGTAATATACATATATGCTACAGGTAGCCACCACCCTCCCTACAGTAGAGTAGTACAAATACATCAATGCTACAGGTAGCCACCACCCTCCCTACAGTAGAGTAGTACAAATGCATCAATGCTACAGGTAGCCACCACCCCCCTACAGTAGAGTAGTACAAATACATATATGCTACAGGTAGCCACCACCCTCCCTACAGTAGAGTAGTACAAATACTTCAATGCTACAGGTAGCCACCCCTCCCTACAGTATAGTAGTACAAATACATCAATGCTACAGGTAGCCACCACCCTCCCTACAGTAGAGTAGTACAAATACATCAATGCTACAGGTAGCCACCACCCTCCCTACAGTAAAGTAGTACAAATACATCAATGCTACATGTAGCCACCCCCTCCCCACATTATAGTAGTACAAATACATCAATGCTACAGGTAGCCACCCCCTCTCCACATTATAGTAGTACAAATACATCAATGCTACAGGTAGCCACCCCCTCCCCACATTATAGTAGTACAAATACATCAATGCTACAGGTAACCACCCCCTCCCCACGTTATTGTAGTACAAATACATCAATGCTACAGATAGCCATCATCCTCCCTACAGTAGATTATTAAAAATACATCTATGCTACAGGTAGCCACCACCCTCCCTACAGTATATTAGTACAAATACATCAATGCTACAGGTAGCCACCCCCTCTCCACATTATAGTAGTACAAATACATCTATGTTACAGGTTGCTACTCCTGCCTCCATGAAAGTGGTAAAGAAACATACCGTTTGTGGTAGATTACAATCCCCCCTCCTTCTTCCTAAAAAAGTAGTAAAGAGTAGTAAAGGAATATCTCGAATACTGATAGCTACCTCCCAAACCCCTCCTTGAATGTCGTAAAGAAACATCCCTGCTAAATGTTGCTTACTCCCCCAACCCCAAATGATTGAATAAAAGTAGTAAAGGAGTATCCCGTTGACAGTTAACTTACACCCCCTCCCCCAATGATAGTAGAAAAGGAACGTTCCATTACGCGTAGCTTGCACGGCAAACCTCAATTATGGTCAAAAATAATAAAAACACCCCATTACAAGTAGCTTGCACTGGCAAACCTCAGTTATGGTTTTAAAAAAATAACAACACCCCATTACAAGTAGCTTGCACGCCCCACTCCAGTGAAAGTAAACAAGGTACGCTACTTTACAGGTCACTTTATGTTAACCCATGTTTACGTCATGTTTACCGACTATTGAGTAGATTGCCTGCCCACTCGTGACATTCATCTTATATATCCTCTACCCCCAAAAGTCGTAAACAAACTCCAAGAGATATGCCGTACGTACCCCCCCCACTCACCTCCCCCCACTTTAGAGAACGACCCGCGCCCGTTTGACATATCTCACCCACCCTTTCTTCTCCCCTCCCTCAAAGTAGTTAAACTCTTTCCCCTATCACAAAAGTTACCACCCCTTGCCTTAACACAAAGACACACACGCTTACACGCCAATTCCGAAATTAGTGAGATTACTTCGTCACTCCCCCCCCCCCCCCCCCCCCCCCCCCCATTCCCCCCCCCCCCCCCCACCCCTCCCACCCCCCCCCCCCCCCCCCCCCNTTCACCCCCACCCCCCGAGTTGCATGGCCCCACCAGGGTCCCGTCTGCTAACACATAATAACTACATAACCTTGTCTATTCCTTAAGCTGTGACGGCTATGCGGTGTCACCTCCATCTCGCGTAATGACGCGCAATGGTTTATGCACAGTCCAAAAATAAACGTCTTAGCGTTTTATCAGAGTCACATTTGCTGTGAGGAGCAAAGACAAAAACACCAGAACGTGCTAATTATTTTTTTCTCCCGGAAGTGAAGCTGCTGAAATTTCGAATTTCTCTATCGCCACTGTAGCCCGGGGCGGGTAAAGACATTTTCCCTTTGCCCCAGACCCCACCGGCCCACCGCCCTGTTCTCCAACGCCTTTGCCCCAAACACTTAGAAAAAATAATTAGCTTTTAAGGGACACATTTTAATATATTCTATGGAGGTGTTAAACAAGATATGTATCTATGTGCATGTAGTTAGATACGCTACGGGTCGGAAAAATGTGTGCTTTTTGCAGGTCAGTCTAGGCGAAGCCTGGCGGCGGAAAAGTTTTAATGAAAACTAAAATAGAAACAATGCGAATTCCTATTGCCTTAATATGCGATAGTTACAGAGAGTGTAAAGCCGTACTGGGTGAACATGTGATACTTATAGTACTGTAAATATCTACATGTGCATATTTCAGACCATGCTGCCCTCAGCCTGTTTGACAAGTGAAGTAGCGTTCACAAGTTTTATGGTAACGAGGAGATGGACTGGCGAGCACAATGCCCAGCCTCCTTTATATAACCAAACAGATGTCAGGTTGTCGAAGCTGTGGTGCACACATATTATTGTTAACTTTTAAGATCTTGTAAACTTCTAATTTATTATTGTTTAATTTAAAATATTATTATAAAAAACCTACTTTGTAATCTCTTTGGTATGACTAATTCCTTGAACCTTTTAAACCCATCGCAATTATTTGCAGCTAAAAAACACAAATACATGTGTTTCAAAGCCCCTAAATACACGAGAGTCTTCCAACTTATCAGACAAACAAACAACCCCCGTGTAGCTCGCTCTCCTATTCCAAGTTGTGTGTCAAGTCCAGGGGCGGATTAAGACTCACGGGGCATTAATAGATAAGATTTTTATGAATACATTAATTTAATTGGAAGAAGTTTTCATTAAATAAATGCAACATTAGGGGCTCGGTGGTCTAAGTGGTAGCGCGCTGGACTGTCGAACCGAGGCCGCGGTACTGGCAAGGCCCCCGAGGCATTGTGCTAACCACACAAACCCCTGCTCGTTAGTGGTCAATGAAACTTGTGAACACTACTTCACTTGCCCATAGGCCGACATGGTCTGAAAAGGTTTTATTATTATTATTAAATGCAACATTTGTTCACTTTTATAATATACTAAGTTTGGAAGCTCCTAAATCATCGGGGGCCCCTGGCTTTTTAGGGCCCCCACCTACTTAATCCACCATAACCTATGGCATAGTATAGGTAAATAAACACAAGTAATATCGTATTTAGTATTTAGATGTTCTTACAAACTGGTTGGATGTATTTGCAGTCTTGAACTTGAATAATTATGGCGTGCAGATGTCTAGTGGTCAACCGAGAAGATGCTTTTAAAATACAAGCCCATGAAACCGTCGGTTCGGAAGAAGGAGACACAAAGTTCTACGTTCAAAACTGTTGATGGAAATGGGGATGACAGCTTTGAGCCAAAAAGCCCGCCTTGGATTTTATTTCCTTCAACCCGCCTATTCTTTTCTTCGTTTATTTGTTGCAATTAAACAAACGTTATGTGGCCTGAGACAAAAAGCTTCGACGTTTAAAGCGTATTAATGGTATTATATTATCTTATACACTAACAACGCTCATTCTATACAGAAGATTATTGCGTCATACGCTTCTTCGTCGTGTAAGTTTAGTCTTGCATTTTTATCAGAATTTTACATGTGGACTTTTATGATGACATTGTCCACACTTTTCCCTTTAATTACCACACATGTGTACTAAAAAAAACATTCGCAAACCTTTTCTTCATAAAGAAATGTACGTCATACTTTTTAAAATGGTCTGCATTTAGTTGATTTCTACTCATTACTAGAATCTATAATACTATAAAACTTTCAGTTCTAAGTCACTGTAACAAGCAATGTTTCCGCTAAGATTCCTTTGCAAAAGAAAACTCATGTGCAAAGTTGCAAAGCATATATTGTGCGTGTGTTGTGTGTGAGTTTGTGCAAAATGTTGCATCCCACAAACACGGATTGTAATTATCCCTATCAAAATTTGCGCGGAAATTCTTAACTGCTGCGCGGTGTCTGTCAGATATCGGCGCGGCGGCGCAGCTTGAAGGGAACATTGGTTTTAAGCGTTTTAAATGTTTATCGAGTGAAACCTCATCTATTGCCCCAGAAATGCCACCCAGTCTGGTACTGGGCCTGACCCAGAATTTTACAACAGGTGCATGACGTCATTGGCATCATTGTCATGGTAACAAGGGGACTTAAACCAGCTATTGATTTTCTCAATTCGTTTCATCTTTCTATACATTTATTTTTGCCAAATGTCCCAGAGTCTCAGACCTGCGTCAAACTTCTGACCCTCATCAAAATAAAAAAGAGAAAGTTGATAATTCACATTGTTTAATAAGAAACGGCGTTCGCAGTTGTTTGCTGTAAGTGCCTCCCCCTCCCCCAAACAATAAGGCAAAAATTCTGGTTCTTTATCACTGAACTTTTCAGATGACATTGCGTTAGTCGGTCAGATGCAGGGCTTTCAGAAAGAGCCAATTGAATATTTTACATATTTTGCTCATTATCTCGCTTAAACGAAAAAGAAGGCTGTTCAAAATTTATTCTCATGTGCCGAACGAAAAATATTACTTATATCCCACGAGAACAACGTCATCCTTCAAAAGTTATTCTTATATATATCCCATGGAAAAAGTCATCTTTGAAAAGTCATTCTTATATATATCCCATGGAAAAAGTCATCTTTGAAAAGTTATTCTTATATATATCCCATAGAAAAAGTCATCTTTCTAAAGTTATTCTTATATATATCCCATGGAAAAAGTCATCTTTGAAAAGTTATTCTTATATATATCCCATGGAAAAAGTCATCTTTCTAAAGTTATTCTTATATATATCCCATGGAAAAAGTCATCTTTCAAAAGTTATTCACATGAACCACAGTAACAAAACCAAGTCGTTCTTCAAAATTTTATCTGGTAGGATCGCTATTTTAATTGTCATCCATTAACATTTTGTTTGCAGCTTGCAGATGAATTTTTTAAAAGAAAAACTGAGCTTATCATTCAGTCGTTTTTCCCAATAAATGTTTGTGAAAAAGTTCAGACTACGCCTCGTCTAAGGAGATGTGAGTGAGTAAGTTACCCCCCCCCCCCGTCCCCCCACTTTGTACTAGAAACTGATCACACAAGCTTCTTTGATGTGAGCTCCGCATTCCATATTAGTCAAATGATGAGCTAAAAAGAAAAAAATTAAAAATTCCGGTGATAGACAAACTTACACTTAGAGGGAGAGAAGCTCTTAAATGTGGTTGGAGTTGAATTTTTTAAAATTAATTATATATCATCAATTTGTTTATAATATTTTTTAATTAGGGTATGAATTAAACCCTTTTAACTAAGATTGGTGTTTGCTTTGGTCGCTCGTCAAACAACTAGATAAACTCATACGTACCTATTTGATAATTAAAAATACAAACATTATTTTAGACGATCCAAGTAAGTGTTGTTTTTTTCCTGAAAATGCCAAAATTGTTTAATTCAATGGTGAGACGCTATTTGACATGTCATATGAATATCTTCGAAATATCATCCAATGTCAACAGATCCGGAGATGCATATTATGACGCTAATTTATGCCATACGCTCGCTCGCCCAAGTGTTGAAACAAATTCAATACGGAAACTATCAAATTCTACCGATAATTAAAGATTGTGGATTAAGTTTAACAATCTTTCCCCTCATTTTTTTGCACTTAGAAATATTAAATTCAGAAGAATTCTTCTTTCTTTACCTTAAAGGTTTTGCATGATTGACAAGTTTTGGTCTAATTGTTTCGCTTTGATCATGCTTCTTAGTTTTTCAAACTCCCTGTAAAAAATTAAAAAACAACAACAGCAATTGAGTCTATTTGTTTTTTTATCGTCTGCTGATAACGTCTATTATTTAGTTTTATTTAGTTTTATCCTTAAAGCTTCGTCTCTCAAAATGCCTTGAAATAAGTAAGACATGCACATTGCCATTTATTGACAGAAATCAAAGTAAGGAACGATTAAGCTTATGATTTGTACAGTGTTTAGTACAACCATAATATTGCAAATATTTTTTCCCGCTTGAACTCTGTTATACAATATGGAATTTTTCTGATGATTTCTCAGAATTCCAATTCAACACGTTGAAAATTTTGACCGTTAAAATTTCAAACCATTTATTTACATTAAAATGAATACTGCCTTCTATTTTCTATACGTAATGTTACAAAACCCAAACATATCAGATTGTATTATACGCATATACAGTATAATTTAAATAAATACAATAATGTACTACTTGTTAAATTTCTAAATTTCGTTCCAAAGAGACTTTATTATGTCATCACTATTAAACGGGCCAAAGATATAATCATTCGGCTAAGTCAACTCCAATGATCGTAGACGAGTGGTCCACAGCGTATTTGAACCGTCACTAAAATAGATTAGGTCAATGGTGGAATAACTTCCGATCGTTACCTTGGTACCCCTCCCCCCACACACACCTAGCTCCTACCCACTCTCAGCAGCATCACAATATTTGATGACGCATGGCCTTAAACATGTTGACAAAAAAATGACGTTTTTCTGATGTTCGCTCTTCTATAGATAAAAAATAAAATCATTTTTAAAAAAATATTAAAAAAAAAAAACAACTTATTTGACAACGCATAACAGACTCCATGTATTGTCCCCGTGGATTTTAAGATTTGGGGCTAATTATGCAGTCTCCAATCAGGAGCTTCATAAACCGCCTGCTGAAACTCATTTGCATATACATTTGAAATTATGCAGAAATCGAATTTAAATCATTTAAAAGTAAAATTGTGTCATGAATTTAAAATCGCCTTCTAGCAATAATTTTTTTTTTAAATTTCCACACTCCGTATTTGAAATATTATTGACCTTAAAGCACCAGCTTTGGGAAATTAGAAATTTAAGAGCTGCACTTTGGAGTGATTGCGACGAAAAATTTCAATATTGAAAAAGGCAGAAAAGCAGTGTTGCAATCGTTTCCAATTTTTGAATTTTGGCCTCTTAATAAGGGGGAATAACAATGAAACAATCAATCGAGAGAAGGTCATTTATTTTTTTAGTGGCCCTGTTGTTGTGCATTTCTCTCTCATGGCACTCTAAAAATATTTCTCGATTTTGGGTTAACTTTTCCAGTACATTGTACAACACACACACACACACACACACACACACACACACACACACACAAGAAATAAATAAATAATAATTAAAAAAACATTCATCCCAACATAAGCCCCAGCGGCGTGCTGTGGGATGGGGTCCAAAGTCGAAAGTCCCCCGGGCTGAGGGGGGCCCTGAAATATGTGTTAGAAAATATTTTTACCACAGCCATATATGTGGGGCCCCCAAAGAAGTTAAGCATCTCCGGGCCCCCAAACCCCTACGCCACTGATTATCCCTAATCCTTTTTCCCCTAAGTACGAAAAATAAACTTAATAACTCAGAAGCCTTCCCCGTGTTTTGGTGTTGTTTATGTCGTTAATCAATTTTTGGTGTTGTTTATGTCGTTAATAAATTTTTGGTGTTGTTTATGTCGTTAATAAATTTTTGGTGTTGTTTATGTCGTTAATCAATATTTGGTGTTGTTTATGTCGTTAATCAATATGGAACACAACTTTCAAATTACCATTAAAGAAAAAAAAATTAAATTAAAAAAAGGTTTCTTTAGTACAGAATAATCCAGGGATTTTATCAAATAAACTGTATCCAAACTCGAAATTTGTTGAAAAAAAAACGCCGTATTCCATTAAGTAAAATTATTAGCGGGCAGGATGAAGATAATAAACATAAATGACATAAGTTGAGACTGAGTTAGAGTCTTTTAATAACGTCAGTGTTTTTATTTGTTAGAATTGTTAGAGTTTTAATGATGTGTTTTTGTGTGTGTATGTGTGAGGGTTTTTTTGTGTTTTGTTTTTTTTGCTAAGAGTTTTAATGATGTTTGTTTTTATTTGATAGAGTGATATTTGAGTGTATGTATGGGATATTATATGTGTGTGTGCATATTATTATTGCTCTTTTTAAGAAATATAAATAGTTTAAACCAAGAATATAAAATACTATAATTGGATGAATAATGACACAGTTACAGACATTATAGAACGTTTATGTTATACTACATACATAACAATAAATAATGGGTCGGAATGTAACTAGAACGGAAATCTTGTGTAAAAAAAAATGTGATATCAAAACTATATGAAAATTAGTATTCGACTTAACATTCATTGCCATTTAAAAGTTGTTAAACAAAATTAAAAATACTTCATCATTGATTTTTTCCACCGGACACCATCGAACTCCGTACACCAGCTTTTTGTAATAAATGATCAAGTCGGTAAAAGAAAATTCGAAGTGGAATATTGATATTTTATTTGTCGTCATTAACAGAAAAATCCGCTAGCTAATTAATTATTTTACATGAGGTCGGACGCCAGCTAAATTGTCAATGCGGGCCGTAATTTGCCTGCGGGCCTGACTTTGGACATCCTTGGCGTAAGTCGTCATGGACTAGTGGTCACTTTTGTAAGTTACAAGTTACATATGTGCATTTAACGTTATAGTTTTGAACTAGGTAATGTGTTCGTCTCGAATTGTAATTCAGTAGTATTGGCGGGGTGATGACATCACAAAATATACGAAAATGTCCCGCTCTACTGGCTTGCCTTTAGCGGTCTACTTGCAATGCTCTGATCGCTTCATTTCGAAAAGTGCCTTTGTGTGTGTTTGTTGTGTGGTGTGTGTGTGTGTTTCTTTTTTTTTTTTTGGCCGATTCTTCCTATGCGTCAATCAATGTTCCCCTTAAGCTCGACAGACGCCTCCAGGAATCTTGAGATACTCGCAGCAACTTTTGATTAGGATAAATTTGAATACTCGCGCAGCAGCACCTGTGTTCCGATTGTTTTAGGTTTTAAGCTTCTGTGACTAAAATTTTTGTGTTTCGCTTTTTTTTTTTTTTCTGACCTAGCGAAAGAGTGCGCCTCGTTTTTATTCTTCTCATGCTTGCATTTTAAATTTCGTGGCTCGGTGATAGCGCAGAGAGTAAACAAATTGAATATTATCCTCTGGTGTATTATTACGTGAAACCCTTTGTTTCTTTTAAATCCTAACTGTCAATACGTCTGAGCGAGCACCCGCTTTCTCCATTAAAGTCAAGCTAAAATTGTGAGTATGGCTGAAAGAATGTATGCTCACGTATTCTATTTATGTATGCTTCAAGACCCATGTCTTTAATCAAAGATGTTAAGACAATTCTTAGATCAGAGAACACTTTATTCAACAGGTCGTAAGTGCTGAAATGCATCGAACTAGCTAATGTGTTTAAATTTAAATGTTGTTCCCGTGGTCTTCAAGTCCGTTGCCTTTTTTTCCTGGTCCAGAATTGCTGAGTAACAAAATAGTTATTGGGTAAACTAAAGCGACCATCAATGAACACAACTACTTAAAGCAAGGATGAGTGGTCCTCGTGCCCTGTACTGGGTGAAAGCGTGCACTGGTCCGAGAAACTGCTGAAACGCTTTCAGGCGGTTGGGTATGACCGTAATTCCCATGCATCAGAAGTTTCGTTGAATATATGTCTTTGAATACGGACTCCAATTTTCTATTCAGGCCTATCACTTTGATAGAATTGTGGATTTTTCTTTTATATCTCAACTACAACCGAAACGTCATGGTTCTGACAAGAAGACAAACAAGCTCTAGTTTCCCATGGCAGCAGAATTCTACAGCAATGGCGGCATTCGGTCAAAATGGAAAGACATGTAACTTTAGGTTTTACTCATCTATGTATTTATTAAGGTATGCGCTGGGGGGTAAAAAAATATGTGTGTGGATACAGAGTATTCAATTTTATTTATTTATTTATTATTATTTTTTTATTTTAAAAAATATATATTATTATTATTATTATTTTTTTNTTTTTTTTTTTTTTGCGAAAAAAAATTGAGGAACATTAAAATTTTTGTTGTTGTAGTTCTTTGTCACATTTTTAGCTACAAGCGGCGTATGCAACGATTCAGTCTATAATAAACATCTTAAGAAGTCATATCATTAAGATTCTAGAGGATTAGCATTAAAGAAATGCTAAAAAACAACCGCAAATGGCGGACCAGCTCCAGAAAAGGCAAGCATCCCTTGATACTGTGAGTATTCCTTTTATTTCCCACATATTTTAATCATAGCGATAATAAACTTCCCCATGCTTAAAATTTAATAACAATAATAATAATAAACTTTCTTTCACATTCGTTTATCTTTTAAATTTTATTATTATTATTTTTTTTTGTGGTATGTTTATTTGCTGTGAGTGGTAAATATTAGGGCTGGAAACGATGAATTAAAATTCAATCATTAATTTAAAAAAAAATTAACAATTAGTTTCACGAATTAATCGTTAATTTCGATTAAAATGAACATCTCAAGGGAAGTAACAAAAACATGTCATTGACTTTTTTTGTTGTTTTCTTGAGTCTCCCCTGTCTCTTAGACATAGAAAAAATAATAGTTTGAACACATTTTATTTGATTAAATCTACGGCTACATAAATTAATAAAGTACAATAATACACAGGAGAAGTTTGCACGTTAAATATATAGACTATATATTATTATTAATAATTCATAACTAGGGGTTGTAAGCGCGCGCCTACGGCGTCCACTTTTTTCAAAAGCCTAAGTAACTTATCATTGTGCTTGTTTCATAAATACTAAATATTAAACTTCCAGAAATGTGATCTAAGTATTTTATAATTATAAATCCTCAAATCCGCTTTTCACATCGCTCCCTTTTCCTAAATTAAAATATAAGCTAAAACAATGACGTCATATAATATTTTTTAGGACGAGAAACACCACACGCTATTTTAACTGCCATGGACTGTTTTCTATTATATTAAAATATAAGATAAAACAATTACGTCATATAGTTTTTTTTCCTCCGAGAAACATCGCACGCTTTATAACTGCTAAGGACTGTTTATACTATGTTCCTCAGCGATCTAGTGATATGGGCTTTGATATTGTTCATTAATTATTTTTTTTAATAAATTGAAAAAAAAAAATATATATATAATCTGTCTAAGCCCACCGATCAATCAGCTGGCAATAAAAGGTAGTGCAGAGGGTAGGGGTGATCGAGACCATAATGCTTCAATTGGGGTCAATTACTTTGTTCTTTCAGAACAACAGAATAGCATGTATTTCGTAGTGTAGTGGTTATTACATTCGTCTAACACGCGGAGGGTCGTAGGTTCAAGCCCAATCTAAGAAGTTACTTTTTTAATTTTTAAAAATGTTTGTGTTTGTGTCCGTTCATTTTCCACTTTCTTTTCGAACATGAGTTCGCAACACGGCTGTAAGCTTTATTTCTCGACATTGGCATAACAACTTCGTGTTCTCCGTTGTGCTCAGTGAAAGAAACGTAGTCACACACTCTCCTCAACAATTACTTTCATAAAATGTCATCCGTCACTAAATCATTAGCGGCGTATGCTACGACGCGGGACGGCTAATTATTAATAGTTTCTTAAATTTTAATCAAATTTTTATCGATTAAAATTATTCTATTCGATATTTAATAGGTAAATATTAAACCGATTAATCGATAAATGAATCGTTAATTTCCGCAGCCCTAGTATATGTAAAAATATAAAAATATTGGGAGATGCAAAATATGTGTAAAAATAAAATATTAATTCAGTGCAATCAGGCTCACGAGTTTATACGAGTACACGTACTAACGAATCTTCCAAGTAAGAAGACGCATGGTCAGCAAATTTGTAATCTTGGATTGATTGCAGAATCTGGTAACACACCGATGACAAAAATAACCTAAACTCAAGATTTAATCTGGGATGGACACACGCACTATAACCGTTCGTTCAACGCGACAGTCATGCTGTTTAATGCCCCATTCAAAAAGCACTCCCGGATTACGCTCCCTGGAGGAAAAAAAAAGTGAGAAGTCTTCATTTTATCCCTGCCACTAATTAATTAAAATCTTAATTTCAGATCAGCACTAACAGAGCAATGTTTGGTTTTGTCCTTGACCAGTCCGACTGTTTTTTTTTTCAAGAGCCACCATACAACAACAAATATTTGGCGGTCCTCCATAAAAAAGAAAGGACAAAAAACAACTGCCTGTTAATTTTAATGAAAAACTTGATTCCCGGGGCCGGGGAAATACCACCTCTTCCCCGACCTACTAGCCACGCCACTGCATATCTGTTACAGCAATTTTGAGCTTCAATCAAAGTCCTGTTTGGATACGATGGCTATGGAGTGGAATAGCGGCGCCAAATTTTAACTATCTTATAAAGTTTATTATCAGCCATCCCAGTTAAATCTCTATCTGACCCACCAAATGTCAGCCATCCCAGTTAAATCTCTATCTGACCCACCAAATGTCAGCCATCCCAGTTTAATCTGTTTTGAACCGAACCCACCCAATGTCAGTCATCCCATTTTAATCTCTATCTGACCCACCAAATGTCAGCCATCCCAGTTAAATCTCTATCTGACCCACCAAATGTCAGCCATCCCAGTTTAATCTCTATCTGACCCACCAAATGTCAGCCGTCCCAGTTTAATCTCTATCTGACCCACCAAATGTCAGCCATCCCAGTTTAATCTGTTTTGAACCGAACCCACCAAATTCAGTCATCCCAGTTTAATCTCTATCTGACCCACCAAATGTCAGCCATCCCAGTTTAATCTCTATCTGACCCACCAAATGTCAGCCATCCCAGTTTAATCTGTTTTGAACCGAACCCACCAAATGTCAGTCATCCCAGTTTAATCTCTATCTGACCCATCAAATGTCAGCCATCCCAGTTTAATCTCTATCTGACCCATCAAATGTCAGTCATCCCAGTTAAATCTCTATCTGACCCACCAAATGTCAGCCATCCCAGTTTAAACTCTATCTGACCCACCAAATGTCAGTCATCCCAGTTTAATCTCTATCTGACCCACCAAATGTCAGCCATCCCAGTTTAATCTCTATCTGACCCATCAAATGTCAGCCATCCCAGTTTAATCTCTATCTGACCCAGAAAGAAGACTAAGCACGCGATTAGAGAGTGGGGCGGGGGCGGGGGGCGATGCAAAAACTTGCAAAGGTTTATTGAAAGGCAAAGATAGGGGATGATGTGAAAGGATTATGTAAATACATGCTTTATTTTATTGCACAATTCACCCCAGCCTCTCTGGGGACGAGTAACACACTTATATAATCAAGGAGAAGATGTGAATGGCAATGTGACGCCTTCTTTACCGATTTCCTTAGCAGCAATGGGAGACAATGGCCCTGGTTTTCAGTAACCCTTTATAGTTTATAGCTGTTGATACCTGCGCGTCTGTGAAAAGTTGGGCTGTAGCAGTGGCGTAGCTAGGGAGGGGGCGGAGGGGGCGGTCCGCCCCGGGCGGCACTCATCTAAAGGGCGGCATTTTTGGGCATTAATTTGAAAAATAGAGCCATTCCCGACAACAGCCCTTTTTCTTTTGAAGGGCGAAAAATGGCGAAACAAAAATACTCTTAATTTCGAATCTTAATTAGCGGATTCACGCAACATCTGTATAATTACATAGTGGTAGTTATAAATAACGCAAACCCATTCAAAAAGTAAAAATCTCTCAAAAAAGGAATCGATTTGTTTGGAAAATTAAGCGGTATGAGTCACAAATGGCGCTATTATAAGAAAACTGCACAGCAACACCACATCACCGCTGGGCCTAATAATATGTACTATTAATATCACCACGACAGTTTTTGTGTGGAATTGTCGACATTCGCAAAATGATGCGCTAACAAGTACCTACATGACATGGTGCTTCAAATATTGTGTTTAACTTGCAAGTAGTAATTTATATTACTGTTTCAGTTTTAGAAAATAATTTTAAGGTAACTTACTAAAAATTAAATGTATTTTGTTTTTATTGCGTTAAAGTAGAGCACATAATTTGTGTTTATCATTAAAATATTGTTATTCATTAAAATGTTACGTCCATCCAATTAAAGCAATGCGTAAATAATTTGAATTTTTATATTTTATGGAAAATCATTAAGATTTAGCGCAAGAACGTGAAAATATTCAAATTTATTCGCTAATAAACATCGATATAACATAAATAATTTCGAAAACGACATATTTCAAAAATTCCATACGTGTTGGAAAAAATTGACACCTGAAGAAGTAACAAGTAAAACGAGATCAGATGCTGGAACTTTACACAGTTCAATGCAATATTTTTTTCTTTTCTATAGTATCTCAATTTGTGGGAACACATTTTCTTTAAAATAAATAATGACAACCCACTTCATGGAACAAAGTTATGTGCTGTTATAGATTATAGGGAGTTGGAGACATCAACTGAACGCCGTGCTGGAAGGAGAATAAGTATGAGTGGAGAAAATTCAAGAGACGGGGTTATATCTTTAGAGCAAGTCGTTCAACGAGAAATGTTTTCATCCATAGATGCAATTATAAAAGAAAGTAATAGAACCAACTGATGAGTTCCATGTCCTTGCAAGAAAATAATCGTGTATAATGCTATCATGTAATCTACTAAATGAACATTTTTACCATAAAATAAATGACTTTATTACCATTGACAAAGAACAGCTCAAATTGAACAAAAAAGGTTCCAGGTTTTTCATTGCTTTCCACAGGGCCAGTCTTTGCAATTGCGGCACCTTATGCAGCTTAGTATGCGAAAATGGATGCGCGGGGCCCATTTGGGTAGGGATAAGGTATAACAATAAGGATAACAAGTGAAAATTTAAGAAAGATGGGGCCTATGAAAGCGTGAACCCACTACGGCCGCATAGATGTATGGCAGTGGCCTAAGACCAGCCAACGCTTTACCTACACTACAAGAAGAGGCTTATGTTAGAAAAACATGGGAGGATGTCCCCTTGATCTTTTAAATATATTAAATAGTATAGATTCTTTACCCAACATTAAATTTTGTTAAGAATGTTTTCAACAATTACCATCATTGTATCTAGTTGTGAAAGGAACTTCTCCAAACTGCAGTTGATAAAAAAAAA